>CANYBF010623794.1:0-13224 GCA_948192965.1 Dalechampia spathulata
GTGGCTTAAACGCAATCAAATAGACTTAGAACAATGATTCCAATTAAACACAAACTAGTACTAACCTTAACAAAGTCGCTGCTATCGTCTAAGTAAGTCGCCTAACTTCTGCTGGCACTTATCCAATCTCTTACAGCTTCAAAATACCTAATTCAGGTGGATTCTAACCTGTAGGAATATTTAGGGCGAATTTTAAGAAAGAAAGGAAGAAAGAAACTGAAGGAAAAGTTAGGTTTCTGCTGTTAAAAACAGCCTCAAAAGTCGCGTACGCCCGTATGACATACCCGTACGCCCGTACCAACGTCAAAAGCCTGATATCCTAATTTTCCTGCGAGCAACGGTACGGCCGTACCACCTCACGGTACGCTCGTACGCCCCAATTCCTGCGAGCTTACTGTCCCAAACACTGTTCACCTGCGAGTTACGGTACGACCGTACGCTCTTCTGGTACACCCGTACGCACTCGAGGCCCTCAAATCCCTGTTCCATTGACCCTGGTACGCCCGTACCTACTCACCAAAACTGCATTAACATGCCTATTGGCATGCCTAACTCATCCAAAACCTGTAAAACACACTTCTAAACCAATCCTAACATATCAAACTCACTGTTCCTCATCCAACCGAGAAGACACGCTTCCCAATAAGGTAACAGTGTCACAAAATACCATCACAAGTACAAGCATACATACATACATACACGTATACACATACATACCTCTACCCGTAACCTAGCGTACAACTAGTAGGGTACGAACTATGGGTGTAACATTTCCTTTGACTAACACCTTCTATCTCCTTCTAAACCCTTCAAAACGGGAGAAAAAAATAGAACTCTATTTTCTTTGCCATTTTTACGGCGTGAGAACTTAGGAAAGTGAGATTAGCTCATGAACTACTGCTAGACGCTTAAAGTAGCTTCATTACATGTTTGTGCTAGACCTGTTATTTATGCTAGGTTGGTTCGGTTTGTGCTAGCTATGTGTTGTTTGTGCTTCTTTGCTTGTTCTGAGGCCCTGTAAGGCCTAAAACTGATGCTCGAGGATTAAATTCCCTATGATTATGTCTGTTTATACCTTTGATGCTTGTGATTGTGGCTATGGGTTCCGGATTGGAACGTGTCTTGTGATTCTTGATGATTAACCTGTAGGATTGTTATATGGCTTGTTCATGCATTATGAATGATGGCATAGCATATCATTGTGATGGGGAGAAATAAGGGTGGTAGAAATGAGATACGAGAAGTACCGGGTACGAGAGGTACCGAGTCAAATTACGGGGGTGAGATGCTCCCACTGGTATGAGATATACCAATATCAATTAATATGGTTGTTACATCCGCGTTTGACTCCCTAGGAGTTTTAGTATCTATTACCTGCTTGATTGGATGTATACGTGTATGTATACATGTCTCAGTACGATTGCTTGCGTATGTGCAGTGTATGTATGCTTGTGTGTACGTCATGACGACGTGTTTTGATATGTATTGATGTGTATGCTAGGAGTGTGCATGATAGCATGCATGTTTGGTTTGCATTTTTGGGTGTTTCAGGTGGCCGGAGAGTGCGTTTGAGGGTGAGGAGAGGAGAGATGAGTGTGGTACGAGCGTACGGAGCTTCATACGATCGTACCAAGCAGGGGAGATAGAGAGTCTAGGGCTCCTGGAGGCCGTACGAGCGTACCAGAGGATGGTCCAGCCGTACACGTGCTCGCAGGAAAATGTGTGCATCAGGAACTTTTATGTGGTACGGGCGTACCGAAACTCGTAGGAAGTTGGGTTTGTCAGGCTTTTTAGGTTAGTACGGGTGGTGGTACGGCCATACTCGACTTAAGTTGGGCTTTTTAAACAGATAAACATAAGCCTTTTCTTATGTTTCTTTCTCCCAAAACCCTTTTAAACGTCCTAAAACCCTAAAAACCCACCGGAGAGGGGTTCCTAAGCACCGAGATAGGGCAAGAGCGTAGAGTTGAAGCTAGAGCTGGGTAGCGACGGGATCGAGGGCTAGAGATAGCAGTCTTCCTTCTTCAGGTTTGTGCTAGATGTTTATCGTTGGTGCTCGTTATCTGGGTTTATACTTGAGTAGTGGTTCTATGGCCCTGTAAGCCTAGAACTGATGCTTGGGGATTGAATTCCCTGTGATTATGCTTGGTTATGCTTTTGATGCTTGTGATTGCGGTTTATGGGTTCCGAGAAGGAACGTATGCGTGGCCTTTGATGGTCTATGTTATGTGATGATTGATTTGGGATTGACATGTTTACATGGTATGTGGCTTGTTCATACATTATGATTGATGGCATAGCATAGCATGGTGAGGGGATGATATAAGGGTGGCGATATGATGATATGTTACACCCGTAGTTGAGATCCTAGTAGTTGTACGCTAGTATACGGGTAGAAGTCTATATGCGTATGAGTTTGGTTATATAGTGATGATGTGTATACGTGTATGTATGTATGTATGCTTGTATTTGTGATTGTATTTTGTGACACTGTTGCCTTATTGGGAAGTGTGACTTCTCGGTTGGATGAGGGACAGTGATGTTGATGTGTTAGGATTGGTTATGGAGTGTATTTTACAGGTTTCGGATGAGTTAGGGATTGGAATTAGGCATGTCCTGATTTTAGGCAGGCGGTACGGGCATATGGATAGCCATACGGGCGTATCAGGCTTGAGGGAACAGGGGAATAGAAGTCCTGGAGGTCGTACGGATGTACCAGAGGGTTGTACGGCCGTACGTTAGCTCGCAGGAATTTAGGTTTGTCAGTAACTTTGGGGTCGTACGAGCGTACCAAATGTGGTACGGCCGTACCGAAGCTCGTAGGAAATTGTGCTTGTCAAGCTTTTTCGGTTGGTACGGGCGTACGTGTATTTTGGTACGGCCGTACGCGACTTTTGAGGTCGTTTTAAACGAATTAAATCTAGCTTTTTCAGTAAGTTTCTTCCTCCTTTTCTTCCCTAAAACCGTCCTACACATTTCTAAACATTAGAACTCACCCTATCTTAGTGGTTTTACGCCGTTAGAGCTTGGATTAGTGCAAGTAGAAGTTCAGAGACTTGGTTAAGCGATAGAAGTAACTTTGGTCAGGTTAGTGCTAGTTTCTCTTGAGATGCTTTTTGCTTCTTTGCTTGCTTTTAAGCTAAGTATGGCTTAGTACTTGATGATTGGGGATTGAATTCCCGTATTTGCCTATTCTTTGATGGTATGAGCTGATGATTTGATTCGTGTCATGATTTTTGCTTGAGATTCCATTTGACACTCTCGCATATGAGCATATTCATGGCATATGGGAGCGTGAATGCTAAGACAGAGTGAGAGAAAATGAGGAAAGGCATGTTGGATCATATATTACAGGATTCCATAATGGAATCGTATAGTATATTCCTCCTACGGGAGTTGAGTCTTGAGACATAGGCATAACAAAGGGACCTACGGGCCAGGATTACAGTTGTCCTCCTTCGGGAGTTGAGTACCGGTACATAGGGATCCAGTATGAGAATATATTATGCACAATAAAAGAAAAGGAAAGAGGGAAGTGAGTACAGAACAGGAACAGAAACGAGACATCATAGCATTGCATCGTATTGCCTGTTACTTGACATATTTGTTTATGATTTATGCATGTATGATAGCTAGTACCACTGAGACTTCGACTCAGCGTTTATCAATTGATGAACGCTGGTACCGAGCCTCCGGCAGAAGGCCCAGAGCAGTGATAGCTACGTCAGCGGAGAGGCAGATTCAACAGCAAATCCCTGTCTCGAGGTGGTCTGGAGCAGCCGAGCATAGTTTCTTTTTGTAGCCTCGTAGTGTAGCTTGTATATACGAGAGAGGCAGTAATGTAATGGTAGTTGGTGGTGGTTTGTACAGTTATTGTAATCAGAACCTTTGTATATTAATGAATATACTTTTGTTATAGACCGGTTCATTCAATTGAATGTATGTTGTTATCCAGGGTTATGTTTGGTTCTGTTTACGGATTTCCCCGCCATAGTATCGGTTGTCCCCATACGACGTCTAATTGTATAGGCTCAGGTATCGCTTGTAGTGTATACAGTGGTTTTCCATACGGGAGGTCATTGTGTATGCTCCGGGAGCATGTTACTCCAGGTATGGGCTGGGCGTGACATGATATGAGATATGTCACGGTACGAGAGGTACCGGTATCTATCAATTAGGGGGTGAGATGTTCCTACTGGTGTAAAAGGTGCCAGTATTAATTGATAATATGGGGGTGAGATGCTCCCCACACAGGGAAAGAGTGCGAGATGCACCAAACCAAGGGCAAGTGCATGTTATGATGGTAGACCGGGCATTCTTTGTTGTGTGATGCAATATAGATGTCTGGTTGGGCAGAGATTGCCGTATGACTGGTTGTGTGCCGTGTGTATGGGGCTGTGTACCGTATGATGCCTGTGATTGGTTGTGATATGTGTATGACATGTTATGTGTTCCTAGCACCACTGAGATTATTCTCAGCGTTTATCATTTGATGAACGTAGGTTCGAGTGCAGAGGGTGAGCAGCGGGAGTAGAGGTACAGCAGCTGGTTCGTGTCTTGGACTTCTGGATGGACTCCTGCGGTTGTGTATATTTGTGCATATTCTCTGTATTGTAGTATTTGGTAGTATACTAAATGTATTGTATAAGAATCCATATATATATATATCCAGGGTTTTGTATTTATTTATATACCTTTCTGTTTATTGGATTTTTATACGAGTATTAGATGCTAAAATCCCTTGTAGCATAATTATTGTTTTCCTGAGACGGGAAAGTGATGGTTATGCTACGGGATCATGTCATCACCCCTTTGGGTCTTGGGTCGGGGGTGTGACAATGGTGAAGGGAGTGAGATGCTCTTACAGGTGCGAGAAGTGCCGGTATTAATTGATATGACAACGGAATGAGATGTTCCGGAAAAGAGTGCGAGAGGTACCAAACCGAGGGCGAGTGCATAGCATTGTTGATCATTCCTGATTGTGTGTTTAAACAGATGTTCGGGCTGTGTGCTGTATAGATTGACTGGCGTATGTGTATGACATGTTTTATGTTCCTAGCACCACTGAGATTATTCTCAGCGTTTATCATTTGATGAACGTAGGTCCGAGTTCAGAGGGTGAGCACCGAGGTTAGAGGTCCATCAGCTGGTTCGTGTCTTGGACTTCTGGATGGACTCCTGCAGCTTGTGTATTTATGCATATTCCTTTGTATTTGTAGTATTTGGCAGTATACTAAATGTATTGTATAAGAATCCATATATATATCCATGGGTTTGTATTTATTTATATATCTTTCTGTTATGGGATTTTTATGCGAGCATTAGAGTTTAAAATCCCTTGTAGTATAATTGTTATTTTCCTGAGACGGGAAAGTGATGGTTATGCTACGGGATCATGTCGACATCCTTTGAGTCTTAGGTCACGGGTGTGACAATTTTTGTAATTATTACAAAAAATAATATATATTATTTTATCCTTTTATTTATTGTTTATGTTAAAATTATTATAATTAAAAAATATTTAAAGTGAGGGATAAATTTATCTTTTTATTTATTTCCTTTTAAAATTACCATGATTTTATTTATTTTATCTTAAATTTTTTTATTTCACATATATGTTAATTAATTTAAATAAGCTTGACAGTCTCATGACTAAATTAATAAATTTAGTGTATGAAAATTCAAAATTAATAACATTATTGATGTCAAAACTAATTTAAGTAATATAGTATAAGAAATTTTATTAATATATATATATATAATACTTTAACTTATATTTAAAATGCTACTTTTTTATTTAATGAACATAATTAAATTTAATTTTTGTATAGATTTTATTCATTACACAAGCTGAGGAGCTCATAGAACAGGTAGAGCAGAGAGAGTTGAAATGCTTAGCAGGATTCCTCCATGCTTTATCTGAAGGGCTGGACTAACTGTAAGCAACCCGACAAAGCAGTCTATTGGGACTCCGGTTCCCCATGCGTTGATCGACTCCAGTTTATTACATTTATTTACAAGATATACGAGTCCGATCTCTGTTACATGTCTGCAGCTCCATAAACCGATGCTCTGAAAAGGATCCATCCATGGAAATGGTCATATCTTAGTATGTGCAAAGATGGAGGAAAGTCGTGTGATCCAGATATATAGCCAAATGATTTACCTTTAAATGGGGGCAACTATCTGCAATGGCGAACAATGACTCGTCCGTGATGAATGTACCACCCACATTCAGGTGTTGTAATGAATTGGCTCTTGACATCTGGTTGAGAGGTTTGACGAATTTGAGAATCAAAATGAAATGGGTATCAGTTAATCAAATTGGAAACAACAGTCCTGAGTGCCTGGAAGTGCAGAGTCCATGCATTTAGACGTAACGAGGGGTGGCAATTTTGGTCTCGACTCGCAAATAGAATACAAAAAAGTACAGGGTTTGAGCTTGAGATTTATGACCCGAAAAGCTATCCAGGTTGAGCATAAGAAAGTGATGTGCTTACCAATTGAACAACGCCTTTATCTGTGATCCCAGTCATGCCCCACAAGGATATGGACGTTAGGTTGCTGACACACTTTGCCAGAGATATCTCAAGCAGTCCATTGTCAGTTATTTGGCAACCCCATCGGCTTCGCGAACTGGAAACAGGAATACAGAAACGAAACCAACAACAAAGGATTCCAATCTTTTCATTTGTTCAAGTAACGAATGCAACGCAAATATGATTCAAATAATCAAATGGAGTTGGGGAAAGAGAGAATTCATCTGTCCCATTAACTTGAAATTAAGATCAACTAGAATGGGCCTTAATGAGTGGACAGAACACAATCAATTCCAACTTAAAGCCAGTTTGGAAAACTTGGGCTCAGCAATAATGCACAGAGAATTGAAAAGCAATAAATTGGCAAGAAACGTACATGTCAAGTTCTTTAATACTGTAGGCGAAGCGTACAATACGGGCAGTGGAATTATCATCCATCTTCAATCCTGCAAAGCTCAAACTATCTCTCCTCGCTAAAGACTGTTTCACCGCTTCTTTCCATTTCCTACACACACTACTGGACCTGACAACACATAATCAGACCAAAACACAATTACCCACCAATTAAAATCAGTTTAAGTTAATCAGAAAAGCATCAAAATGCAAGAAGAAGCGGTGGCTGTAACTGTGCTAAGTCGGAGAACGAATTGGTCATGACAAAGATCTGAGATAACAAGTCAATAGGCAGGCGATCGATCTCTGCTCCTCCTTCCATGTTTTCTTTGCCTTTTTTGGTACATCAGAGAAGAAGATGGAAAAATTCTTATAGTTACGTACATAGAAGAAAGTTCTTGTAACTACTACGTCATTTCTCGTGTGGACAAAAAAAAATGCCGACATGTTTTTGTCATAATTTGGTACCATAAAAATCATTTATGTCATTACATTATATTATAATTCTCATATTTTACT
Source organism: Dalechampia spathulata (assembly GCA_948192965.1). Classification (NCBI taxonomy): domain Eukaryota; kingdom Viridiplantae; phylum Streptophyta; class Magnoliopsida; order Malpighiales; family Euphorbiaceae; genus Dalechampia; species Dalechampia spathulata. The sequence goes on from CANYBF010623794.1 coordinate 7,452, forward strand.
ATTTTTATGTATTTTATATTATAGTTTATTTTTCCATCATTATTTTAATTATTAATCAATTACTCATGATTTCATATGATAATTCATTTTTAATTAAATAATAATTTAATATTTATTTATATGTTTTTATTATAAATTACTCTTATCTATAATTTCTTCGTATTAAATCTAACATATATTTTTGCTCTCATGATAATTTAATAAATTCCAATTTTATTATTTATTTGTTCATTTTAAATATTTTATACGATAAAACTAATATAAAATTGTGATATTTTTCATGAAATTGAGAAAAAATATAGTAAAAAATAAAAGTTAAGTTTGAATGATTTTTATGATAAATAATGAGAAAAGTAAGAATTTATTTGAAGAAAAGTATGAGTATTTTTTAAAAAAAAGTATAAGAGTAAAACGTAAAGAATATAATTATCATTAAACTTTTATATATTATGATAAAAAGAATTAAAATATTAATTTAATTTAATTAATATAAAATTATTGGAAAATAATTTAACGGATGGAATTCAATCTAAAAATATTATAATTAACTTGTGAAAAATGAAAAATATAATAATAATCATAGCATTAATTTATTTTTTACATATAAAATTAGGAAGAATGAAACATTGGAAAATTCTCGTTGAATATTAATCATTTATGTCATTTTGTTAAATGGTAATAGAAGGAAATGCTTTTTGTTTAATATTAAAAAGGGCAAACACTTTGCGTGATTATTTAGATAATCGGTTGTTAAATACTTTACTATAAGTTTCCATCTATGAATTATCCATGTTACGTGAACCAACTTCTTCCACTTCACCATATATCTTTGAATATTCTTCCACTTCACCATATATCTTTGACTACAAATATTCAAAATAATTAAATTAATATATTATTACAAATTGAGCTCATCTACCTTTGATTTAATCAAAATTTGTTTAGATTTATAATCTAGTTTGTTAAGAAGTTTATGAATTAATTTGTTAATTTATATAAAAAAAATTTACTTTTGAATATACAATTTATAGATTTATTTTATATAAATATATATATATATTTTTTAATTTAATTATTAATATAAAATTATAAATATTCATCAAGTATAATATCTTTATTAATACTTTTTATTTAATAATTTATTTTATATTTATTAAATTTATTTTAAAATTTAATTAAATTTATAATAAAATAAAATAAAATTTAACTCAATTTAACTTATTTTTACTACTATTTATCAAATTATAATTATATAGTTTTGTTATTAACACAATTTATAATCTTAAGTTTAAAAAATGAGAGGCGGAAATGAGAGTGCATGGAATGTTGACATTAATGAAAAATCCTTCAATTCCCCAACAAAAGGCTGCAGAATTAAAATAATCAGCTAATGCGGCGACACATGGTAATTCCGTCTCCAATTGGGAGCTGGCAAATCTCAACCCTGGGATCAGCAGCAATGGCTTTGTTAAACTGGAGCACATGATCTCTATAAAGCCTCACGTATTTTTTCAATGGTGCATCAGGAGGTGCCACCACAGAGCCTTCCCACAGGGTGTTGTCGTAGCCGATCACTCCTCCAACCCTGACAAGCTCTATTGTTCTTTTGTGATAGTTCCAATAATTGTCCTTGTCAGCATCCACGAAGATGAAATCGAACGTTCCATGGTATTTGCCCTGATAATTAACGTTAGATTAAATATATTATTATTATTATTATTATTATTATTATTATTATTATTATTATTATTATTATTATTATTATTATTATTATTTTAAATACAGATGGTTTTTTTATTAAATTATATTTATGAACTTACAGCTTCAATCAACTGATCAAGAAGAGTAAGTGCAGGTCCTTCTTTGAAGTCAATCTTGTGGTGAACGCCAGCTTTCTTGATGACGGGGAGACCCAACTCGTAGTTTTCACGATTGATGTCCATGGCTAGTATCTATCAATTTCAAATTCGAATTATAAATTATCTCATCGATCATTGTCTGGTGTGATATAAATTTTGGAATTACCTTGCCGTCTTGAGGTAGAGCAAGAGCGGTTGCAAGAAGAGAATAACCGGTGTAAACACCGATTTCCATGGTGTTCTTGGCATTAATGAGCTTAAGCAGCAAGCTCAAGAATTGCCCTTCATCAGCTGGAGTTGTCATTACATTCCTGTTCAATTACCCAAAAGTAGTCATTCAATCCCATTGGCCATTAAAACATAGGCAAGTTTAAGCTAATGAAGCTTGATCTATACATAACCAAAAAAAAAAAAAAAAACTCTTTACCACTTATGGTATGCTGTCAATTCGCGCAGTTCTTTAAGTGGCTCCGGCTCTCTAGGATAAACACTTGTTTCCAGTATATACTGCAAAACAAATAGTCGACTTCAGAATCAACTTCAACACTGATTTATTCATTAAAAGACATTACAATTCAGTAAGTTTCTTTAATCCCCGCCCAGAAAGTGCAAGTGGCTATTTATCTTTTATGAAACTTGGTTGGCGAACAAAGAAACAAGCAAAACTTGCCTGGTAAAGAGCATCATTCTGTAAAAGACTGGTGTGTACAATTTCTTGGCATTTACCAGCTTGGTTTTGCTGCTCAGGGCGCTCAGTTTCAAGAATATCCTGCGAGTAACAAAAGCAAGCATTAGACTAGATCTGAAAACGATAAATACCCGTATATAAATCCTGAGCAAGAGAATGTCGGAAAGTATAGATAAAAGGTTAATGCCTTGTAAATGGAAAGACTCTGGGTAAGATCTGTATGGCCGGCTTCTTGGGTTAGCTTAACTTCCAGAGTTGGAGCCATTGCTTCTATTTGGTAATTTGCTTTACTTTGTCTTGGGTGGTGCGGTAATGATATCCGATATGATAATTTATAGGAAAGATAATGGGTAGTGGGTACGGAGTTGGCTTAATGATTCCCAAAAAAAATTATTAAATAAGATTAAATAGGAAAAGTATAGTTGAAAATTCATGCCTAGAATGTATTTATGACATATGATCCAACAACTAAAGTAGTGATCTTTTGGGGGCCTTCATTTTTTCAAATTTTAAATTTTTTTTAATAAATTCTATTATCAACTAAATTATTCTAATAAATAATAAATAATTTTTTTATTTATTAAATTCTTTATCAATCATCATTTATAAATAAATAATATTTGATTAATCTCATTTAAATACATATAATAATATTTCCTGACTTGCTATAAGTTACCTCCCTGCAAATTAGTTAAACTTGAGACATAAATAAATGATAACTCCACCTCCCATGCGCTAAATAAACAATTAATATATTTTTATACTGCAAACTAAAATAAAATAAAAGATAAATATTTAATTATCAATATAATAATTTAAAAACATCTAAAATAAATACTTGTTTTGATGGTGGTCCTGTTCATTAAAGCATAATTTAAAGAGGCCCCACTCACCAACAACTGATATGACAAAACGAATATTATCCTACTGCATGGTTTTGACCGAGTTTCAGAGTTTGATTCTCATATGAAACCCAAATATTCCTTTCATCATATAGTATATTATATTAATTATCATTTTCAAAATTAAATATATAAATTAAGAATATTATTTAAAATTTAATAATTTTTAAAAAATATCCTTATTTATCTTAATTATATTTTTTAATATATGTAAACTTTTTAAAAATTATATTAATAATTAATGATGGATTAAAATTAAGAAAGAATAAAATTAAAAATTATTTTAAAAAATTATATACACAACTAATATAAGATAGAAAGAATATAATATAATATAATATAATATTCACATTGATTTTTTCATAAAAGAATTAAGTTGATGAAATTATAATAAAATATTATTGATATTTATATGAATTTAATATATTATAAAGGTAAAGTTTATATATACTATAATATTAATTAATTTTAAAAAATTTGATAGTGTATGAAATTTTATTTATAATATAATATAATTTCAATATATGAAACTTTTCATTTTATAAATTAGGTAACCTATCTTTGATTTTTTCTTTTATAATTTAATTATGTAATAATTTGATTTATCAATTTCAAAATAAGCAAGGTATTAAGTTGAATAAATTTAATTAATATTAGTCATGATCAAGGATAGATAAGTAATTAGGTATGGATTAAGTTCCACGTTTTGCAAATAATTATTATCAAACATGATTTATAGTTAACCTAAGCCAGTAAACTAGTCAAACAATACAACCAAGTCAAATGCTTCTTGGAACAAACCATTAAGATTCTCTATAATACAATGAATCATATTGAAAAAATGATTAATATTTAAATTTAAATGGATAAATTATCGTTAAATAATTGAAATTATATATATATATATATGTATATTGTCCTTTTTGCTATCGGGTCAGAAACGTCAAGAAAGACTGCAAGGAGCAGGTAAGCGAGGAGGCAAAATCTTCTATCTGCATTATTAATATTAATGGTAATTTGTAGTTGATTTCTACTCCCTAATTATGAAAATAAAGAAATTCTTATATAATTAATTCTATTATTTTATATAATAATATATAATATGAAATAATTGCTCGATCATAAATTAATATTTAAAAATAAAAAAATATAGAAGGTCTATTTCATCAATAATCTATTACAAAAGAAATAGTTATTCATGATTTTTAAAAATATAGAAAATGTGTTTATTTTTAAAAATATAGAACATGTGTTTTATTTTCTTCCAAATATTAATTTATTATCAAACCAATATTTCACAGGGACCTTTTCAAGTGTTGCTGCCACTTGCATGCGAAGATAGCCGACGCCCGACTTTTCCTTTTTCCAATTAACTAACAGTTTTAACGGTTTTTATTTATAAGAAAATAGCAATAAATAAATTTTAAAATTAGAGTAATTTATATTTATCAATATTATGCTATCCGAATAGTTATAAAAAAATGATGAATTTTATTTTATTTTTTATAGTAATATCATGAGATGTTTGAATTTTTTTAGTAATAATAACAATTTCTTTTTATGAAAATAACATTTTTAAGTAAACTGAAAGTAAATATGAAGCAAAAATTTATATAAATTAAAATAATTATAAAGTAAATTTATGAAGAAACTTAAAATATTTTTTTTATAAATATTTTTTTAAAATAATTATTGTTCGGTATTTTTATAGAGTTTCTTTTATTTTCTACAAATTTGGAAAACCCCTTTCTAGTTGTTTTGGGTCAAGAATCGGCTCGAAATTCGGTTCCTAACCCTTTAGGGATTGGGCCTCTCCTTGCGGGTCGCTAGCTACATGACTAGCTAAATTTAAGGATTTTTACAAAATTAGTTAAAAAAATAAAAATTATTACAATAAATAGAAAATAATAGAATTCCAAAAATTATTATAAAAATAACATAAAATACTATAAAAGATAAATATTAAACTGTGAAGAAAAAATGACTTTAAATAGTCAATTTCATGTTTATCATATACATATTAAAATTGGGAAGAGGGGGAAGTGAAAATACAAGTCTATGATTCCTATTTTAATTTTAATAATTCAAAAATAAATATTATTTTTTAAAATTTATATAAATATAAGTATTACTTTTTTAATTTTAATTGAAAAATAAATATTATTTTTAAAAATTTATATAAAGATAAATATTACTTTTAAAAATTTATAAAAAATAGATATAAAGATTAATCTCATAAATAAAAATAATAAAATAATTTTTTGTTTAATATATATTTTATTAAATTTGGAAAATGAATGCTTTAATATTAATTAACATAATAT
>CANYBF010623799.1:0-16856 GCA_948192965.1 Dalechampia spathulata
CCCCACAAACATACCCTAAGCAACCTAAACAAACCCTGAACTGCACCTGAATGAACCGGGAATGCCCGCAAAGGCAAAGCAATGAAGAAATAGTCCGGCTCATCCCAATCAATCCGAGAGGCTCAAATTTAGGGTGCGACATATACGTATGTAATTTATACGTATGTATTTATTATACTCACCATAATTATACATAATTATTAATTATGTATATAATTAATATCTCATAATTCAATTATGCATTCATATACATTTAATTATTCCATATCGTATATACACTCCTATATACATATATATTCCATTCGTATAATTTATTTGTACTCGTATTAAATTATACAATATTATGAAATTATGTTCACTCTTGATATATATATTTAGAATTCATATTAATTCTTGTATGCTTATATATATAATTCATACACGTATGAAATATTTTACATATCTTATGTTTACAATCAATTGCATGATCGATTAATTATATGACCTGTTAAATATCCTGATTAATGATGCTTATATATTTTAAGCATACTCGGTATAATTTTCATCAATATTATCAATGACATATCCTTTGAATTATTATCAACTTCAAGTCGCTAAATTATCATTTTGACGATACATGTATTAATTATCGTATCGACAAGTACGATCAACCATTTTTCAGTGATCTAATAAAATTTTATCATAAAATCATATTCCATAGAACATATCATTTATATTCCATAACATTCATAATTCAAATAAAATCCATGTCATCATCCTAAATTTAACACGTATAAAACATAGTACCATATACGTATATCATAATAGTGCGTGCCAAAAATAAGGATGTGATAACTCAAATCATTAAGGCTACTGTAAAGTCACTAATGCTAGTGATAAATTCAAAAATTATCAGAAAACAAGCAAAAATTGAATGAAAAATGGCATTTTCTAGAAAAATAAGAAGCTATGTATGCTACACATAGCATGATGTGTGCTACATATAGGCTATGTGTGGTGCATATAACATGATGTGCATAGCATATAATGAAGCAATTTCAAAGAAAAACATGTTTTTAAGCAAACATATCAATTAAAACCCAAATCTCAACAGATTTAACAACCATGGCAGATCATTTAAGGCATGAATAATCAATAAGATCCATTTAATCATACATGATTAAAGTTAATCATCAAAACAAAGCCAAAAATCAAAAACCCATCATGAAATCAAGAAGAAAAGAAGGAGAGAATGAGCATTCAACTAACCATAATATATTAGGCTTTTATCCTCTTGATTCTAAACATGATTAGGGATTTAAGTAGGATTAATTAGTCTCTAATCCTATATTAATTACTTAATTAAGTGCTTAATTAAGTGAGATTAAAATTTAACAGAGTTTAGGCAGGTTTTATGAATTTCATACCTTTTTTCTATAAATACAAGGCTTATATTTATAGGTAAGGGGTGAAGGATCAAGGAAATCACTTTAGCAATATGGGATTCTAGAAAATTTTGAGCCATGAATGCAGTACATAGCCCATAAAAAGGCTATATGCATAATATATAGTAGTAAATACCCAGCATGATCCAATTTTATCCTATGTGCACCATCCAATGAAAGCACATTAGGATATGCACCATAGGTCAAACAAGCATCATTTGGGATCCTAATGCATGGTGTCATATGAAGCATATTAGATTTTTTTAGGAAAAGGCTGCCAATGTCATACCCTCATATGCACTTTAAATTCATGCATGCATATGTATCTTATGGTCATGCTATAATGATGTGCAAGCATGGATTAATTATGTTAAATGTCAAAGTATATATGTATGCATGTATTTCATGGTAAGAGAATACATGAAGTATAGAAAATGTTTAAATTTGTAAGCATAATAAAAACATATATGATATGTTTATGCTATGAGAATGCAAAAGGAGTGCTTCGTTAATGATTGACATGAGGAAATATTATGAAATGATAGAGAGGTGAAGCAATTGCATATGATATGAAATTGATAGAGAAAGAAATGAAAACAAAGTAAAAAGATGATTATAGAAGTGAATATGCACTAAAGAGGCAAATCAGACATGCTTTTATTAAGTGCTTTGAATGAAGCTCTATGATGGAATTTATATGTGATATGTGATGTTTTGGCATGTTAGACATGTTATTGTATGAGAAATTATATGTTAAAATATGTAAATGAAAGTTCAAATGAAGCTAGAATTAATTAGAAGTTAAGTATTAATTAAGGACATAAATATCATTTCATAAAAAGGTGAAGGGTAAATATGGAAACTAAACTTTATGGTATGTATGTACATTCATGTAATGCATGACATGTAAGATGATTATATGAATTTGACATAAAAATGATATAATAATAATTAATTAAAAGAAGAATTTTAGTTTGATAAGTAAGCTTATCATATGTTGACAAGTGTCAACATATGATTGGTTCTTACTTTAATTTTGTATTAAATCAAATAAATATTAATTAAAAGGGAAATATAGATAATTATTGCATATTTTTTCTCCTCCATTTCAAAATACTCCTCTCCTCCTCATCTTTACCCCTTTTTCATTCTTTAAGTAGAGAAAACTACAATTTTAAGGTAATTTTTCATGTAGAATTGATCTTTTATGGTCTTTTTAGTTGATTTTTATTGTGTGCATGTTTATTACTTCTTAATGTTTGCTAAAATGTATGTTCTATGGTTGTGTAAAATTTGGTCAAGAATGGAACATGAAGTATATGCATGAATTTTGATGAAATTATGTGAAAAAGTGAAAAAGAAGAGTGAATTATGCAAGTTTGAAGTGTTTTGATTGAGTTTTGTATATGGAATTGATTTTTATGAAAACCCTAGAAAACCTACATGGAAATGACTCTTAATATATTGTAAGAGATGTGTATGTATTGCTAGAAGTGATAATTTATGGAGAAGATGATGAAAAATGAATGGAAAGTGGATGGGAAGTGAGAAATTACATGGAAAATACTTGCTACCCAATTTTATGCCTCTTTGAAATTGCTCTTTATATTTCAGTTTTGATACTTAAATCATCTAATTATGTGTAAATATGATGAATTATGATGTTAGAATGAAGAAAATAAAGTTTGGAGGCAATTAGAATGAAATTGGAAAAGTTATGCTTAAAATGGTGTCAATGGGGGCAACATGTATGTGCCTTTATGTATGGTTGCCTTAATTGGTATTTTGGTGCATGAATGTTAGCAAACATGATTTGATAATGTGAGTAACATGTAAAGGTATGTGTATGTGCATTATGGCAAGATTTTAAGGTGATTAAATACTATAAATGAGACATGTAAATTAAGTGTATATAACTTGCCACAACCAAATGGTAAAAAGGCAGATTTAGGGGTTTATGGTAATTGTATTTTGACTACTTTAATGTTAGAGTTATAAGAACCATAATGTACCATTGGAAAGTTGTTTGAATCTAATTTCCAATGGTACCAATCTTGCAAATTTTCAAAGTCATTTGCATAGTCTAAAAATTCACGCAATTTTCATACTTCAAATATGCTCATTTCAGGTGACATTTAGGAAGAATTTATAGGCATTCAAAAACTTGATATTTGGAGGGCTTAACGATTGAATTTTTTGGTGTATGATATATCATTGGAAAGTTCTTTGAGTCTAGTTTCTAATAGTTTAAGAATTCCTTTAATTTGAAAGTCATTTACTTAGTCAAAATGCTTGTATAATAAGAACTATTTCATGAGACATAATGTGTATAAACTTGAAATGCATGCATACTTTAGCATCAAAGTAATTCATTATGCAATTTTGTTTTAAATCCTTAAATGCATAATCTTATACTTCTATTAAGGGATATTAAAGAGATACATATTATAATGTAAATGTGAGGCAATTAGGCTTTCCATTATACATCAAAATAGTATGCAAAATACAAAATAATTCAAAGTGAAAATGACCAAATGAATAGTGTAACAACCAAATGAATAGTGCACCTTACCAAATGAATAGTAACATGCCTTTTATGTTTGGCAACTTAATGAATGCATGTTCTAAGCTCTCAAACTTAAAGTTATTCATATCTAAACTTCATTATTCATTGTTATATACATGTATATACAATTAGAGATATACATTGACCTTAATGTCTTATGTTTGAGTCATGATTGATTAATGTTTCTTATATGTTGAATTGATCAAGATACATGACCTACATGCTAGAATGCCTATATATGACTTAAATGTGTGCATGTACTTAAATATGTGGAGTAGTTAAGACATGAATAAGGTTAATGGTTTATTATGCTATCAAATGAAGTTCAATGGTATTTAAGTATACTTAATGAATGCAAAAATGACTAAGATGTTAAGGATGATCGAATTACATATATGACTTGTATATACATCTATACTTGAATGCATAGGTGTGTAATGATATAAATAAGGGTAATTACTTTTGACTTGTTCAAATATATTTAATGATGATTAAATATTCATGATGAATAGTAATTTATTCAAGATGCTTAATTGGATAAAAAGCATATAAAATTACTACTTATGATGAATGTAATGCTATGACATGGAAATGTCCAAATATGACTATCAGGACTAGAAATTGAAGTATAATTACATGAAATGGATATTTATGAATTCCTAATGGTGAGAAACTTTGTGCAAAATGTAAATGGCTTTACTAATTAAGTGAATAATAAAATTTATCACAAACTTAATGGAGGAATAGTGATAGTGACTACTAATCGTCTAAATAGGTTTATCCTATCTAAGATTTCCACGGTTGATAACTCAATCAATGGTGGAAAGGTGTACATAAGTACACTATAGTTATTATTTATTTACTTACCATATTTAGTATATCTTATGATGAGTCTACATAGAAAATTAATTATGAACATTCTCTTATAATGACGTTTTATGCATTATTGAAAATTTATGGTATAAAGGATATTATTCTGTGATAATTCATATGTCATGCTTTTGAATATTAGTTGTTATATTGAAAATGGATGCCAAATTATATGGGTTATATGTTATGATATTCCAATCTATTAAACGATGTCGGCAGGTGAATTATCACACGTATAGAGATGTTATATGATATCTATTTTCTTTATTCATGAGATATCAATTGATGTGGTTTGTAAATAATAATTTATGATAAAAGATTGATGTTATACTTTATTAATTTCCATATTCATCATGACATTAAGCATAATGCATACGTATCATGTCATGAATCATTTACATACACATTCATATTCATGATATATCATACAGAGGATATAAGGTAGGAAAAGAGAGAAATGATACATAAATGATATGATAAAAAATGAAATAGAAGTGTACTGGTTCAACCTTCTTGATTGAAAGTAAAAATATGGATTCCGTCAACGGAATCATACAGCAACCTTCTTGATAGGAAGTAAAAATATGGGTTCACTGAATCATACAGTTATGTTTACCCTCCTACGGAGATGAGTACCGGTACATAAAGGGACCCAATATGAGATTGTACACAGTCATACAGAAATGAAGGGAAATGTTATAATAAAAGTAGAGGGAGAATGCATAACATGATTACATACACATAAACATGCATTATTCCTCAATTATAATGAAATGAAAGAAAATGTTATTATAGGTGCACTACAAGTGTGTATATATATATAGATGTTTACAGAGACATGATGGCTTATATACAGTATTTTACATAGAAGAATTCATAGATGATTGTTTATACTATTTATATTCATGTTTCTATAACATTCTATGTTATGTAGAAATACTAAAGGCAAAGTGAAAGCAAAGGCACAATATGAGTGCATACAGTGAATTATTCATTTCAAAAATAAAATTATGCTATGATTTGCATAAAGAATGATTATTATTAATCTTATATGATATAATTGTCAATTATTATTGATCTATGATAATAGACCATTGTGAATGTAATATGGCATTATACAGAAACAGGTAGTTATTGTTCTTAATGTTATTTGACAAAGGTTCCCTAAGATTGTAAAATATGATACGGAAGTGTTGCTATGATTTCATTTATTGTTATATTGCAAAACATTTTCACCATGAGGCTTGATGAATAGTAACTTATGAATAGGCTAGGTAAATAGTAACTTATGAACAATGGCCTTGATTTATAGTAACTTATGAATATTACTCATTAAAATAGTGCTTATCAAAATAGTACTTGAAAAAAAAATGTATGCAGCTAGTTATGATTATGAACAGTCATGATTGCTATAATGTTTAATTGATAGAATTGACATTGATGACTTACATACTATGAAATAAGTATTTTCTACAGACATCAATGGAAGGCAGGTGATATTATTAGTATGTAAAGTAGTGTTCCATGATATTTGAACTATGATTGAGTGTTTACACTAGTTTTCAATGTTATTAAGTTTAAAGGGCATTTTAATGCTAGATTATGGTGATTTTTATAAAAAATACTCATGTTTGAGATATTTTGTATTTCTTTTATATGATGGTATAATAAGTAGTTGAGTAAGCATCAACATATTTTATATAGAATTTAATGCATGATATGTTTATAAATGAAAAGATATTTGAATCACGAGGTATGCTTATGATATGGTTATTATGCATATATTATATAGTACCACTGAGTGAAATACTCAACATTTGTCATTTGATAAACGCAGGTTGAAGTTTACAAGGAAGCATATGGATTTAGAGGCATCGAATCAGAAAGACTATTTATATGTCAAAGTTTAAAAAATGTTAAGTACTCTTGAGTTATGTAATTATGCAACTACGTATATAAGTCCAAGGTAGTAAATAATTGCATTGATGTTTATTAAGTATATGTGTTTTTAAAATTTTAACAGAAAATATTTTTATGCATCCCTTATATGATAATTAATAGTTTTAATTTATTCAAAGACTATTAATTATTCTACGGGAGCATGTTACACCATGAGGGGTGTGACAGCCCACCATGCGTATATTTTCATGACATGCATAATATGTATCTGTTGCACATATCATGAAATGCATGCTATGTACTTTACTTTCCACAAGCAAAATGTAAGATGCTTCGCATATCCAAAACACATAGGGGAGGCTCAAAGGTATGTATACAAATTAAGGTTGACATCAGGGACCTGTACCAAGCCAAATCAATGAAAACCCAAAACTATAGCACACGAGTGAAAAGTTAAGGTCAACAATTTACCCCATGATTAGGATCATTTTGAGGTGATACAAGCGAAAGTCATCAAAATGAGACTTAATCATAATATGACTTTTCACTAAAAATGAGAGGAATACATGACTAATGCTTATGTCAAGGTCCCACGCTCATGTTGAGGCTTGTACAATGCTTATGCTGAGGCTTACGAGATGCTCATGCTGAGGCTTGTAGCTCTACAGGTGAAATTAAGATCCACTGGGGATGTAAAAGTGATCCATTGGGGAAGACTTCATCAGTGTGCTCATGCAAAGGCTTGCAACTTTACTAGGGAAGGAAATATGATTCATTAAGGATATTAAGATTGATGTCCCAATTTTGGCATTAAGAGCCTGGTGCGCGGGCTAAAACTTGAAACTCCACTGAGGAAAAAATTGCTAGGAGTTTGATGCTCAAGCGAGATAATCAATGCTTGATCAAAGTGCTCATATTGAGGGTTGCAACCCAATTCTACCATAAGGAGCCTAGTGCTCGGACTAAAAGATCAATATTGATCAAAGAGTGCTCATGCTAAGGCTTCCAACCCAATTCTGCCATTGTAAGCCTGATGCTTGGGCTAGATGATCAATGCTGATCAAGTCACTACTGAACCAATGGCTTTACTGTGAGGCTTAAAAATCATCTAAAATTTGAGTTCAAATACCTATTGCTAGGGTTTAAGAGTCAAATACTTGATCTCATGATTGTTGTTGAATCAAGTGGTTAATTGTAGAACCTAGGTGATCAATTATTGGTTTTGAAGGTGATTAACTATTGGATCCAATACTCATACCATCAAACAAGTGTCTAATACCTCTAAAGATTGCATTTGAGACCCACTGCTGGAATGTGACACTGTTTGGTCAATGGCTTAACTAGTAGTCAAAGGCTTGATTGAAACTAATCGTCTACTGGATCAACTTCCTATATATGCTAGATATGGAAAAGCAATTTATCAATGAAATTAGAATTAAAATGGTTTAGAGAAAACCCTTAAATTTTTAAATATCATTCTACTACATTCTAATTGCTTTTCTGGATTTCTTAGATGCTGCGAGTCATGAAAATTAGACTCCCTAGGGAAAATGATCTCCAAAAATTCTAAAATTTTTATGAAAAGCCTAATTCCATGAATCCATCTTCATAGATACTTGGCACATATTAGTAAAGCACTTAGAGGCTAGCATGTTAGCAACATTTACTATGTGTTACGTATAAAGCAAGCAAAATTTGGCCAATAATGAGGTTTTTGGCAATTCCATTGAGGATTAAGCAATTTGGTCATTCATAAGCATGAATTAGACCTAAGATTAAGCAAGAAGAAAGTAATTTTGTTAGCATAAAACTAAATTGAATTAAGATAGATGATTCTTGAGCAAGTTTTTGACTATTTATTATTGATGTTTGGAATAGGCCCATCTCTATCCCTGGAATAACATGTTCCCATGACTAGAGTACTTGACCAGCTCATCTTATAAGGATGAGCATCACATGCCACTAGAGAGCCCCGAGTGTTGGTTCTTTTATCTGGGCGAGTGTATTGTCGATTAGCAATTAGGACTAGAGGGGTATGTGGAGCCTACTGTATCATTATGAGCTATGTTCTAGGCATCTTATACTGATACAGACCCAAAAGTGATTATTGCACTGACTGGCATTCCCAAGTGACAATGCTTATGAGAGTCATCAGTGGACTACTAGACCTTCATCCAAATATGACTATTGGGCCTTATCGAGCAAATCTAGTGGTAAACCCAACACTTCTAGTGGTAGAGGTGGACACCATGGTTCACTAGCTGTTGGTAGTTCCCAAGATGGTGGTACCTCGAAGAGATTGCGTAGTGCTGTATTTAGGGCTATACCATCAAAAATAGAGCCTGACACTCTAGATATACCTCCCAGATATGAGCATCCATAAAGCTTTATTGAGGGTTAGCTTATGTGGCCTCAGAATTCATTAATCTATACTTATGATGAGTTCAGTGGCCTATATAAGACATCCTTCTTGATGCCAATGAGGGATAAGATTGAGTTCTAACTACTAAACACCACTCATATGAGTATATAAAGTACATTAGCATGCTACTGATTCTATTGATCTGACATGTATTTGACCTATGCAGGTGTCTTGAGATGCCATGGTTGACGCTACAAGGTTATTGATAGGACTATGCTACTACCATAGCTCTGAGATGTAGGACATCCAAGTAAGCACCTATTATGATTACGATCATGATACCTATGCATGGACGCATAACTTATATACTTATATTCTTGTATTAATGTAGATGAGCTAACACTTGGAGTGAGAGGAGTGAGATCACTATGCTCGGATGATTGTGCAGACAGGTAAAGAGATTGGTCGGCTGACGATATGCTTGAAGTAGTACAATATTGAAGTTCCTGATAGTCCTAATCCAGATGAGGAGCAGTTAAGAGATGACAATGCTTAGGGTAGACATGGTGTCAGATTCCATATGCATGGTGCTAAAATTCTGTAGCTTCTGTATTATAGCATATGATAGAGTAGTGTAACTTAGCATGGAGGCCTAGTACACTCAAGCTGTGGTGTACAAATACTACAAGCTGTTGATTGTTCAAACTCTGTATCTTCTGGATTTATAATGAAACCCAATATGCTTATTGTTATTATTCTTTTGTAAGAATAATATGCATTATGCTTCTTTACCAAAATATAACTCATTCATTCTTTTATGTAGGACTAGACAATGACTTAGTAATCATAGTTCACTTTTCGTACCTTTCCCTCCAATGGTTGACACTAAGTGGAGTCAACTGAAAGAGTTTGAGCTCTAGTATCTAAAGACGTTCTAGCTTATCTCCATCAATACTACTTTTTTACACACTGCTATACAATTTTGGGTTCTACTGGCTTATGTCTTCTAATTTGGACATGTGGAGTTATGTCTGATGTACAAGGAGTTTACTGCTATCCTCAGAGTCACATATAGCATGACAATGATATTGATAGTGCTAGCACCTACTGGAGAGGCAGTCCCATATCTAATCAATGCATTTAACATTAGCCCTATGATAGTACATTTGATAGTAGCCCTACGATAATGAGGTCATTGTTGACTACAGAGGGCTCTGTAGATCTTATTGCTATCTTTCGACTGTGCGGCCATAAGCTAGTGACTACCTCTTAATAGTTGAGGGTAGCAAGATTTAGACTATTGGTGTAGTTTTTGTTTATCAACCCATCCAACAATGGGGATCTACTGATTAGTTTGGTGATAGACCAGATGGAATAGGGTCAGACCCCTTTTCCAATGATCATAGCAGAGACAATCTTATAGTTAGATAGAGTGAGGTGAGGTCAATCTTGACACTTCAGCTGTAGTCTGCTTCTACTATAGGTATGAATTCTAAGATTCCTTTGTAGGTTTTTAACTTAGAACAAGCTGAATTTTTGCCCTAATTTTTGTATGAGTCACCTGTTATGAGGTTTTCAGCTCATTGGGCCATTGATTTTTGCTTAAGACCTTAACTTTTACATCAACTGCCTTGGATTTTCAACTTAGCAGGTTGCTTTAATTTTTACCTGAGTAGCCTTTTGCAAGGTTTTCAACTTAACAAGCTTTATTTTTATTTTACTTTCTTTCTTTCTTTTCTTTTTTCTTTTTTTTTATAGATCTGGCTTCAAGAGAAGCTGGGGATCCTGGCACTACCAGTGGATGATCCATAAAGGTACGCACCTTGTAGTCATCTATGGAGAGGCTACACCTTTAGTGAGGCAAGGACGGTGTCATTCGACGATTGGGTTAAGTAGATGGGAGCCATCCCAGAGATTAAGGTTAGGTGGACTTGTCCTTGGTAGCACATACAACATATGATGGTGAGGACATATATAAACTTTATTCCATTATTAGGATTTAGATACTGCACTCATTATAGTCTTGCTAAAGTCTGTCATTAGTACAGTCACAAATAGATTATCCCTCAACTGATAGAATTTAAGGGAGGATGATTGCTGTCATGCTTCTTGGAGCACGTAGAGAGGACCTGGCCTCACCATAAGATCATATAGGTAGAGACCCTTGGAGCTGGATCTACTATGAATGATGAGTATAAGCTATGGGTACTGTGCCATTCTTAGGATTCTATACTATAAAATGTTAAGCAATAAAATTATGCAAAAAAGAAAGACAGTGCTTTGTATTTGAAACTAGTATTACTTATGGCTAAGTTTATGAACATGCGTTCCATTTGTATTAATAAGATTACAATATTTGCATAAAAAAATATTAAAAGTGACACAGAATTTTAGGGATATGCATTAGACTTAATCCCTGTCATTGACCAGTCCCACGTGAGATTTTCTGATTAATTATTTTAATACTCTCCTTTTACTTGTAAAGATCTCTAACTTTTACATGAGCCATTTAAGTGGATTTTTGACTCATTGAGCAAGTATTTTTTTCTTTATCTTAACTTTTACTTGAGCTACTTATATAGGTTTTTAGCTCACCAAACATTTTATTTTTTATTTTGCTCTTCTTTTTACCCTTTGCTCTAGATAAAATACTTGTTAAGCCGGTCAAGGTTGATACGTTTAGAGAACTCGTTACCCTCTAAGTCTGAGATGCTGATAGCACCTTTGGATAGGATCTTCTTAACTAAGAGTGGGCCTTTCTAATTAGATCTGAACTTTCCATGTAGGTCACAGATAGCCAATCTGACTCACTTCAAAACTAGATCACCTTCTTATATATCAATAGGCTTGACCTTCTTATTGAACACATTTACTATGCATTTCTTATAGAGATGTAAATGATAAATAAACTTCAACCACTTTTCATCAGTAGAAACCAGCTATTCAAATATGGCCCTCTTCCACTTATCTTCTGGCAATTAAGCTTCCAAAACAACCCAAAGTGACTTTAGCTCCACTTTAACTAGCAATATAGCTTCTATCCTGTAAACTAAAGAATAGGGTGTAGCACTTGTAGGACTCCTTGAAGTGGCTCTATAACCCCATAAACCAAATGGTAGTTGCTTATGCCAATCATGACAAGTTTATACTATCTTAGCCAAGATCCGTTTGATCATCTTATTGGCTGCTTAGACTGCCCCATTAGCTTGAGAGCAATGTGGAGAAGATCGATGATGTTTGATCGCATATCTGTTTAATAAGTCAAACACATGGCCCTAGAATTACACTCCATTATTGAATACCAAGTGATGCAGTACCTCATATCGACATATGAGATTCTTCTCTATAAACTTGGTAACATGCTTTGCCCCCAATTTACTGTAAGATTCTACCTCCACCCATTTAGAGAAGTAGTCAACAACCACCAATATATATCGATGCCTGTTAGAAGCATTAGATGGATCTCACCCATGATGTCAATTCCCCAAGCTAAGAAAGGTAATGGCATCATCAAATTCTATAATTTAACTGATGGTATGTGACTCAGATCTCTATGAATCTGGCACTCATGACATTACCGCACTAACTGTATGCAGTCTATCTCCATGGTAAGCTAGAAATACCCTTAATATAGGATATTTATGTACAGAGTGAATCCATTCATGTGGGATTCATATACACTTACATGCATTATCTACATGATTGTTTTGATCTCCTTCCTTGATATGCATCAAATTTATAGACTATCAATAGTTCTTTTGTAGAGAACACCTTGATGTTAGGTAAAGTTGGCTCTTAGACTCTGTAAAGCTAGCTTGTTAGTCTTATTGGCTTCTTCCAGATAAGCACTAGTTCTTAGAAAGTTCATGATATCAGCATACCATGGAGTCTCATCTTGCTAGTCTAGCACCATAACTCATTCTCCCTCATAGCAAGGAATCTTTAATTACTCAATGAACACAGGCTAAACTTGATACTGTAATTGCTCACATACTAAAGCTAGTATAGCCAAGGCATCGGCCATCTGATTCTCATCATATGGAGTGTGAATAAACTTATTCTCATCATGTAGAGTGTGAATAAACTAACATGAGTTGAAATTACAAATCATGAGTTTTATGTATTTGGCATAAGGCTTTAGCCTTGTGTCTCTAATATCCTACTTGATCATGGATTGGTGAATGACAAGCATCGAATCACCAAACACCTCCACATCTTGGGCACTGATCATTAGCAATGCTTTGAGCCCAAATAGATATGCTTCATACTCAGCCATATTATTAATGACTGGAAAGCTTAATCGCTTCGAAAGCATAATTAGTTCATCTTTAGGAGTGATCAATATAACTCCTATACATGTACCTCTTTTATTGACTATGTTGTTGAAGTGCAATTGCTATTTTTATACATTAATTGCCCCTAATTGCTCATCTGGGAAGTCTAATTCAAATATTTCAAAATCATCCACCTGCCTGAATGTTAAGAATTCAATAATTATTTTATCTATGATAACTTTCTTAATGATGTACTACACATCGAACTCTAATAACATGATTAGCCACCTGGAAAGATTCCCCACCAATGAAGGAGCTTCATACAAGTACTTTATAGGATTGACCTTGGAGATCACTTGAACTTGATATGATTAGAAGTAGTGTTTGAGCTTCTTAATGACCCAAACCATAACCATATACAACTTCTCAACAGTGTTGTATTTGTATTTTACTGATAATAGCTTCTTACTCAAGTAGTATACAATATGTTTGATTCCAGCTTCATTCTCTTGAGCCATCATAGCACCCACTGACTCATCCTCTAAGGCTAAATAGAGCAATAATGGTTCTCCCAATCAATTATGAATCTATTATTAAACTCTATTTAAATTGAGTTATGTGTATACCTTTGGTGATACATATATGCCATATCATAGGTAATCATGCTGTAAGAACAAAGCATAAATCTAGCTTCATTTCTACTAGTTCATCACTATGCACATCTGTTATCGAACAATTCTCTCAAAGATAAATAAAAAGCCTAATGTGCTGAAGGGGATGAAATGAAGCTGTATAAAATGAAACCAAGAATGACATGAATAATATTGCATATTGTAATTTCTTGAGGCTCCCAGTCATATATTAAACATTTTTTCTTAAAATTTAAGTTGTTTGTTCTATATCATAGTATCATTGTAAGGCAGATCCAACAATTTTAACTTCCATGTTTCATTTTAGTAGTTATTTGGATAGAATACGTAGTAGACTTTGCATGTTTGTAACATATGGATTTAAATTGGGTTTTTGACATGTTTGTAACATATGAATCTATTATTAAACTCTATTTAATAATATCATATGTAAATCATAGGCGGTATCTAGTAACACATCATGACTACCTAAATGCTTAGAGGTCATTAGTTTGACTACAACCCTTCCACATCATATTCCTTGCAATAAACTCCTTTCACCATCCACTATCTCATTCAGGTTTGAGTTTGGATTAATGTCAACTCAATGCATAATCAAGTGTGTTAGATCATGCCATAAATTTGATGTTTTATGTACATAATCTTTATTCCTAAAATGTCCTTATGAAACTCATTCATCAATAGGCATTCTACTCTGGCCAAAGATTCCTGAATAAAGAATATTACATGAATCAATGAGATAAAACCCCTACATTTAATATAGGGTGATGAATCCTTTATTGATAAATAAATACCTTCAACTACTTCATATTATATCCAACCTCCAAGTTATGAATGCCTCCTTTGGAGGAATAAAACATATGAGTCAAAACATAGTGATCCATAATTAAGATAACCTTGTTATCTCTAGTCTTATGGATACTTGCACTACTTATATGAACAAGATATATTTCACAGACATAGATCAAGTATCTATATGAAATCTCACTCGTAAGGCCTCCAATTAGTTAATCCCCTACTGCTCATCCACATGTTCACTTTAGATAACTCTCGCCATGATGAATGAGAATCATCCCTAAAGGAAGTATAACATGTGCTGATCTTAACCACATTAATAATATCCATTCTTATTAATACATTGATCAGGGATAATTTAGATATTAAACTTTTATATACAACAAGAATCTCATTTCATAAACTCCTTATGAATTTCTTTATACTATTCTAATATCTTGGAATTCATTATTTAGTTAATAACCTTTTAAGTAAATTAATAATGAATAATGCCTTTTATTGATAAATTGTTTAATTAATTACAATAAACATGATGCTCTAGAGCATACACTAATAAACTCCCACTTACGCTAGAGCTAATGATACATAAGCTTCAATCCCATAGAAGTTACATGCCTATCATGCTTGCTTTATGTTAATGCCTTATTGAGAGGGTCTACCACATTATGCTCTGTAAGAACTTTGTTAACCTTTACTTCTCCTCTACCAATGATCTCCCTAATCAAATGGTATCTTTTGAGTACATGTTTACTCTTTTGGTGAGATATGGGCTCCTCTGCTTTGGCTATTGCTCCATTGTTATCATAAAACAGAGGAATAGCTTCTACACTATAGGGAACCATACCAAGTTCATGAATGAACTTCCTTATCCATATGGTCTTCTTTGCTATATCCGATGCAACTATGTACTCTACCTCCATCGTAGAATTTACTGTGGTCTCTTGTTTAGAACTCTTCCAAACAACTACACCACCATTCATCATGAACACATAACCTGATTGAGATTTGTAATCATCTTTATCAGATTGGAAACTGGCATCTGTATATCTAATTAATTGCAAATCCCCTTCTCCATATACTAAGAACATATCCTTAGTCCTTCTCAAGTACTTGAGGATATTCTTCACAGTCAATCAGTGTTCCTCTCCATAACTAGATTGGAACCTGCTTGTGACACTTAAAGAGAATGCCACATCTAGTCTAGTGTATCATATAACATACATGATGGATCCAATTGCTGATGTATATGGAATACTAGTCATGCAATCTTTTTCAACTTGTGTCTTAGAATACCATGCTTTAGAAGGATGTTTCCCATGTACCATGGGTATATTACCCTTCTTTGAAAGATCCATGCTAAACCTCTTTAGCACCTTGTTTATGTAAGTAGACTGTAAAAGACCAATAAGCCTTCCTGATCTATCTCTATAGATCCTTATACCTAAAATATAAGTGGCTTCTTCAAGGTCTTTCATGGAGAATTATTTAGATAACCAAACTTTAACACCCTGTAAAAATGAGACATCATTCCCAATGAGTAATATGTTATCTACATATAACATAAGGAAATCAATTGCACTCCCACTAATCTTCTTGTAAACACATGGTTCATCAATGTTTTGAATGAAGCCAAATTCTTTAATCACTTCATCAAAACATATGATCCAACTCCTTGATGCTTGCTTTAATCCATAAATGGATCTTTGAAGTTTGCATGCCTTATTGCTATCATTAGATATTAAACCATCAAGTTATGTCATATACACTTCCTCAAGTAGATTTCTATTAAGGAAAGTTATTTTCACATCCATTTGCCATATTTCATAATCAAAATGAGCAGTAATAGCAAGTAAGATTCTTATGGATTTAAGCATAACTACTGGTGAGAAAGTTTCATCATAATCAATTCCTTGTTTTTGATGATAACCCTTTGCCACCAAGCGAACTGTCGCACCCTGTTTTTGGACCCAGGTTGACCTCGGGTTGATCCAGGACTGCTTCAGGTTTGTTTCGGAC
>CANYBF010624027.1:0-24774 GCA_948192965.1 Dalechampia spathulata
TAAATTATTTTTAATGTAATTAAATCAATTCTAATGATATAAAAAATTAAACTAATATTATACTAAATACTAATTCAATTAAACTAAAATTTAATTAAATAATATAATAAAATTTAATTAAACTAACATTAAATTAAACAATATAATAAATTTTAAAGAAAAAAAACTAACCTAGTGAGCTTGGGGAGGAGGGGCTGCTGCAGAAAGGAGGAAGAAAGGAGGAAGAAGAAGAAGAGGGGCGGGCGAGGATGTATTTTACAGGGAAAATTAAAGTCAAATGAGCAATTTAACTAACCTACTAACCTCTCCTCCTCCCAGTTAAAACCAACTAGCCCACAACTCACCCAGCCAGCCCATCCCCCTGTTAAAACCAACTAGCCGAAAAAAACACCCAGCCCGCCCAACCTACCCCCCCCCCCCCCCCCCAGCCCCAACCGGGGCTTTAGCCCCCCTTACCCCAGGTGTGGTTCCGCCTATGCTTGTATATGTGTAAATTATAGATAACTAATATTGATAATTAAACTTTTAATTTAATATGGGCAATTGTATTATGAAATAGGTGGTTCTGAAGATAATCAATGTATACCACCAAGCAATTTAGACAAGGGGAAAGCGATTGTAGGTTTGTGCTAGTGTTCCTTGGTCATTAATTGATCAATAAAGGAACATTATTAATAAATTAATATTATGACACTAAATGAATATTTATATAAAATATCTTATATAATTGTCATGTATATCATAAATGCATCATCGCATTAAACATAGCATGACATATCATGGAGAAATAAGGAAGGAGGAAAATGAGCGAATGCAAGAAAAATGTGGAATGAAAATATATTGAGCTATTTAATGGATTTATACGGAAATCAAATGGAAAGGAAAAGAATGTTAAATGGGTTCTTATTTATTGAACCATAGAAATGAAATGAAAGATCCAGTATAAAAATGTGCATAAATAAATGAGAGAATTGAAATGATAATGGCAAAGGAAAATCAGAGGGAGAGTGCAATTCGTATATTGCATTCTCAAAAGCATATATTTAATATTTATATTGAAGAAATTAAATTATGGAATGTCAAAACTGATAATATGATGTGAATGATTGGTTTGGATAATGGTTATGAATGAGATTTCATTGGAATAAAAAAAATGGATACAAGTGACAATTTTATGGAATAATGGTTTATGGCATTATTATTTGGTATGAATACTGAAATGTTATGATTATGTTTAATTGATGTTTTTTTGTATTATAATATTTATAATTATTATTTAACTAGCACCACTGAGTTTATACTCAGCGTTTGTCAATTGATGAACGTAGGCACTAGCAACACATGAGAGCATGAGATTTAATAATGTTAGCAGCTGATCTAGAACCTCTGATAGTGGACTTGAAATTAGAAGGGGACTTCTATTCTTCGAACAATATGCAACTTGCTCTTTGGGTATAATGATAGCAAATTAAATAAAGCATATAAATTATTATGTTTGAAATTTTATAAGAATTTCATAACAATACCATCTGAAATATTTATAAATAAATGAATTAATGTGTGTATGTTAATAACATTTTAAGAGTATGGTTATAATAAATGGTTGATTATCTTTTAAAATAATCTGTTGGGATGTTATAGATGGTAGTTCGTTATGCTTGAAAAAAAACTTGGTGTTTTATCATATTAAGATTTAATTCTTTGTAGGATGATTGTTAATTTTCTATAGTAGAGAGTTGATAGTCATGCTACAGGAGCATGTTACGCAGCCAAAAGACGTGATAGTTCTAAATTAAAAAGGCATAATATTGAATTTATTACAAAGGATAGAGCTTTAAATTTGCCTTTATCTTGCATTTGATGATAAAAGTGTCAAGGTTAACTAACAAATTATCATTATTCTTACAATAAAAGATCAAAACATTATTAATGCAATGAGTTTGATTATAGATGTAAAATATCTTTTTCAAGACTCAAGGGAAAATGGATAGAGTGTGTTTTATATAATAGGTGAAGAACTTTTATGATGTGATATTTATCCTAGTGCTAAATCTGGAGGATATTATACTGATTAGAGGTCATTCAAGGTATGAAGAATAATTTGTAAATCATTATCATGTTAAGATTTTTATTACTATGATTTGATTATTGTTGAGATCAATAATTAATTTAGTGAAACATCTATAGAGTTATTGCAATGCATTGCTTATCTTAATCTAAGAAACTCTTTTGTTAACTTGGATGGTGACATACTTCTTTGACTTACTAAGGTTTACTTTGAGCATTTCTCTATGTTTGATCATGTTTATCAACTTAATAACTTGACATATATGTTTATTATATGAGAAATAGTAATAACTTCTCAAGTTGTCATGAGCTTATAAGTCTTGCTATGAAGATGATTCAAATAAATAAATGTTTGATTTTTTCATTAGTTTATCATCTCATCAAGTTAAAATTAATCTTACCAGTAGTAATAACAAGAATTGAAAGAGCTTCTTAAAAATGAACATTATTAAAACAAACTTGCATGATAAGATAGGTGATGAATGATCGAATGACATGATGATGTGCTATATTAGGCAATAAATATTTAAGAAATTGATGAAGAAAAGATTCTACGACACTTTCAAAACATGCAAAATTGAAGGATCCAACTTCCTCCTCACTCATGTTAGTAATGGTATGTTTATTTCTTTAAGAAAATATTGTAGACATATTAGTTTTGAAATTATTAATAAAATTTTAGTTTACATCATATACACTTATTTAATATATAGCCTCCTTTAATGAATTCCTGGTGTTGCCGCTAGCGGTAGGCAATGATAGTGTAAATTATAAAGGAGGATAGATAATGGTGTGGTGCTTTGTTTGCTTTGCTTGATGGTAAGTCGACATAACATCAATAGAGATAGGATTGATGGGAAAAATTAAGTTTAGTAGATGCACAAATGGAATGTTTATTTTTTTATCTGAATCGATGAGTATTATATTAGACTATGGGCTGGAAAATTAGCTTTGGATGGTCTGGAAAGTTAGCCCAACTTCTTCTTCCCCTCTTCCCTTCTATTTCAGATAAACCTACCTCTCACCAAAAATAGCCGTGCTCCCCCACCTACTCCCCTCACCCTTAAAGCCGTCCCCTACCTCCATCTTTGTATATATACTTTGAGGCTTGAAATAACCAAATATATATCTTTTAATTTTATTATATATCTTTGAGATAATTAATTTTATTTTCTTTAATATTGACCCAATCGTACCATAGTGTAAGGGTTTTACTTTTTATACTAATTAAGCAATCATATTCATTTATAATCTTATCCTAAGTGCATGGGTGGATAACATGGGAAGTTATCCATAATATTCTTTTTAGTAATTTAAAAACTTTAATTTTTAAATAATATTTTGGAAAAATTAACTATTGACCATTTTATATTATTAAAAGTTAAGAATTATTCACTGCATATATATGAATTATATATTTATATATCTTAAATTACGACTCTAACTTCATGTGTATTTATGAGTAACTAGTAATGGGTCGATCTTCATTTGTTTGATAAAATTTTGGGATAATTACAAAAATACACAAGTTTTTATTTTATGTTTTTAAAAATCCAAAGTGAAAAACTTTATTTTTTTCAAATTTACATTATTTTAACTAAAAATAATTTTCTTAACCTTTTTTTCACTTTTACCTAATTCTCTTCAATATATTTTCTTTTTAAATTTTCTCCAATTTCTCATATCTTATTCTTTTTTTCTTATCTCATACACCTCTTCTTCTTCTTCTTCTTCTTCTTCTTCTTTCCTAGAACTACAATATTCTTTCTTCGTTTTCATTTATAGTTTTGTAATTAGATTTTAGTTCTATAAAATTTTATTTTCATCAAAATTCCTTAAAAAATAACAACTAATTATAGAGAGCAAAATACCTAACAAGAGAAAAAATATATATATATATATATATATATATATATAGTTGAAAATCTTGTCAATTGGAGGTTTCTCAACCGAGCCAACCAGACGAGTGGAGTTTGAGGCTAAGATTACTCTGGTCGTTATTATATCTTATATAATGGTTGCTACTTGTGGCCTTATGTTTGGTTATAATGTTAGTGTTTTAGGTACTCTTTTAGTTTACTTTCATTACTTTTTTTTTATCACAACTGGCTTCTAGTTTAAAGAAATCTAAATCTTCATATTTTACTTTTATTTTTTTGGAATTTTCTTTTACTAAGAAAAAGAAAAGGAGTCTTTCTTTTCTTTTCATATTTTTTCCTATAAAAAAGTGGAAAAGTTTCATGAAACATGAAAATGCCGCTCACCCCTCTCACAAAACAGCTACATGGTTCTATTTTCCTATAGAATTATCATAGTATCTCATCCCTACTATTAACACTTGGATCCAAAGGCATTTTCAGAAATTACATCAATAAACTATTGATTATCTCTGTAATAGAGCTTTCTTTGTATGGAGCTTTGCTTCAAAATTAAGATTCTTCATTATAAATTATTGTTTTGCATACTTCAGTTAATACAATTAATTAATACTTAATTACTGAATTAATTACTTACAAGATTTATTAGTAATAATTCTATATGCATATGTGAATGATGGATCAGGGGAGTTATATCTATATCGGATTTCCTGCAATTTTTTCCCCAACTATATATGCTTAGGCATAAGATCCAAGAATAAACAACAACTATTATAAGTATGATAATCAGGAGCTACGATTTTTCACATCATCATTGTACTTTGCTAGTTTAATTTCTACTTTCTTTACATCTTATACCACTAGAAAGTTAGACAAGAGGCCTACTATGTTGATCGTTGGGATTTCCTTAAAGTATGAATAACTTTTTAAATTTGACTCTATGTATAATTCTGTAAACCTTTTATATCCTTATTATATAATTATTGTATCCTAGTTGTATACTTGTATTAAACCTTATATATCAAAAATTATGTTTTGTAAAATATACTATAAATACCTGTATTTCAAATATTTTAACTTGTAAACGATATAATTTTGTAAACGTTTTATATCTCTGTTGTATACTTTTTATATATCAATTATATACTTGTAGTAAAACTTACATATCAAAAATTAAGTTTCATAAAATATACTATAAATACATGTATCTTTGATATTTTAACCTGTAAAAAATATAATTATGTAAACCTTTTATATACCTTTTCATATACTACTTGTATCCTCATTGTATACTACTCATATCCTTATTGTATAGTTTTTATATACATACATGCTTTGGAAAATGTTTCAACATGATTTTTAATATGATTTTTATAAAAATAAAGTAAAATTTTTCATAAATTATGGAAATACAAAAATACATTTTTATCAAAAATACGAAATTAAAAAAATGATTTTAAAAATATGAATTTTTTTTTAAAAATGTATCATATATGTATAATATACGTAATAAATATTGAAAAGATGTGAAACGTATATTGAGTATTGAAAATCAAAATTGTAGATTATAATTTAAATATTAATTTAAAATGATATATTTTATATTTTAATAATTTTTAATTTTAAAATATATATTTATAAGAAATAATATATAATATATCAAAAAATAAAAAGTAAAAAAATACTAAAAATAAAAATATTTTTATTATTAAAAAACATTTTTATAAAAAGCTGCAACAAGGTACCTATTGTTTTCAAATAAGCGAGAGAAGTATACCCGCTGATACCACGTATAAAAGAATTTACTATTAATTTTTTAAATAAATTTATAATTTATTTTAATATATTTTGATATATTTTTCATAAGATATTTATAATATCATTATATTTGTTTTAAATAGTTATATTTAAATAGGATTTTATTTGCTTTTTAGAATTTCATAAGATTTTCATTCCATATTTTTCTATTTGTCATGATATAAGATTTACTAAAAATATGGTATTTTTACAAAAGGAAAACGTAGAAGTTTACAAAATTAAACAAATTTATTTTTCACACCCTAATTTTAAAAAATTCCCTTAAAATTTTTAGGTATGCTATCTTTAAGCTCTATTATATTGGAGTTCATGGGCTTACAAGACGTTATATAGACAAAATCACTTCTCATCAAAATGATTTAAACTAGTTTGCTCATAAATTTAAACATTTTTTATATGATCAATTTACACATGGACATAAAATGCTCAGTAGTTCAAGCATTTGGGAAATTTATATGATTAATTAATTGGATTAATTATTTGTAATAATTATTTATAAAAGATTAATAATTAGATCAAATATATTTAGATTAAATGAATCATTTTTTGATCAATTTTATTTTGTAGATTAATTAATTACATTAAAGATTATATGTAAATATTAATTATTGGAATGAAATATATTTAGACCAACTAATATCAAAGATTGATTAATCATGAAAACATAAATCATTAGTTTATTATAATTTTTTCGTAAGTCATGCGACAACAAGTATAATAATAATAATATTTTGTTGTGATATTTATTGTTTTTTAAAATATTTCATAAAATTCATTTTTTTTTATAAAAAATCATTACTTTTATAAAATCTCAAAAATATATATGATATTATTGTAAATAGACAGAAAAATTTATTATTTTTATAATTAAAAAATAAAATCAAGTATTTGTGGCTAGAAGCTAACTAATTGTAAATAGGAACAAATATAGACGATAACAAGAGTGCTTCAAAAATCTTGAATGTAGTAATTACAATACCAACATGTGAAATTACCAAAACGTACGAAGTTTGAGTCGTTGGTAACTCCATGTTTAGGGAAAGATACCTTTGAAGCCCACACAATCGAGTTCTCTAATTAGCTTTCATTATGATGCCATCGACATCTTCCAACACTCGCACTTGTGTTGCCGATGACCCAGGGGCGTGTGAAATGGCTCTCAGTTCAACTTCTACAAGGATAAGAAAACAGGAGAAAAAAGTTTTCTTGAAAAATCTAGCAACATCCCAGTGCCACTCAGACTTGGTTTCCCATCAGTATTCCATTTTAAGAAACCTCTTGGTGGTGGTGACCATGGAACCAATGATCTCAATCCTTCTGGACTATGCCAAGACTGTAACGTTCCATTACTCAAAACTAACACTTAAAGGAAAGAAGCCATCATGCTACACTTAGTTCGAGAAGTAATTCTGAAAATTATAGTTGGTGTGAATCTTGCAGCGTTGACTTCTTCATTCTTGAAAACCTTATCATTCTTGCTTGCCATAAAATGTCCATGGAATTCTGAAGAAAAGCCTTATCCAAAACATTTTCTGGAAATCCCCTACATGAAAAATTATCCTCTTCTATTGATTGGAGAGATCATCCAATGAGGCTGACATGCATATTTGGGGTCCTTACCATTTGAGAAAATAGCTACAATATTTTCAAGCTAAGTCACAATGGATCAGGGACACGTGAATCCTGTAACTTTAAGATTGAAAAAGAAAATGAGAGAAATCAAAATTGATCTCTAAAGCTTCAATATATCGAAACAAACAATGATGACAAATCCACCACTGTCATTACCTGACGACAGATTCACCAGAAAAGCATGCTTTAGGAAGTAGGTTTCAAATGCAACTAATTCCATGATTTCCACGGGGATACGTTGATGAACATCAACGATAGGTTGGCGAAATCATGGAATTAGTTGCATTGGGGATAACGTTGATGAACATCAACGATAGGTTGAGGAAATCTCCGGCGATTTGGTTAATTGAAACTTGAACCAGAAGACGTTTCCTTCTCTTCCCACGAGCCAATTCCTTCCATCAATTTCTTTGAGAAGGTGTTGCAATGGTGGTATGAGGGTACCATATACATTTGCTCTAAAACCTGAATTTTTAACCAACAAATAAGAGCGCAGAATATGACTGTACTCCTATAGCGACGGTTGTATGACTATACACCCCTAATTTGCCTCCTAAGAGGGTGTTATGAAGTTTTCGGAGGGTTGTGATACTTGTACCATATACAACTACACCATGACTTAAACATCTCAAAACAACTGAGAGCTCTTTTCAAAATTCAAACGATCTTTTAAACTATATGCCAAAAACACGCTCAAACCTCACTTCAACACATTTGAAGCATAAAACTTGAACTAAAGACTCAATCTATGTAAAAGAACTTAGGTAACTATTCAAAGATAAAAGCACACAAAACACCAATTTTCAATGAACAAGGCGCAAAGGCATAAACGATCATTCAATTTTTAATTTATAACATCCATGACACTAATAGATAACATAAACAATCGTCTATCGATCAATTATTAAATACACATAATTATCAAGTATGTATAATCATTCAATATATCATAAACCAAGATACTTTCATATCACTATAACATGAGTTGTCAATTTACAACTAACATATTAATATGCAACAAAACCATATATTTCTTTGTAATCCTCTCAAAATCTGCAAGTAATCCAAACCATATTCTACCTCTTATCTACTTCTCTTATTTCATGTCTTTAGACTGCATAACATGCTCCTGTAGCATGATTACTAATTCTCTATTTAAGAAAATTAATAATCATCCTACAAACGATTCCATGCATTTATATATAAGTGCGAAATTTTTTTTTATATATCATACTATCACTTCATAAATCATATCATTTATCATTCCCAGATTTAAACATACCATCATATTTAAGTCATCACCTTACCATGACTAATGAAATGCACACATATTTAATATACACATTTAAGGTTCATAATAGATTATTAAGATTGTCAATTATTAGACATTACTGCCAAACTTATTTAAATGACTGCCAAAGTAGTTGTTTAATAGTTGCATGATTATTACTAAATAGAAGTCTAAAAAACCTCAAACCAATTACCAATAGCTTATTGGAAATGTCCAGCTGTTGCCTCAACGTTCTTGTTTATCGGCTTTACTTGTTCCTGCATTTATCAATTGACAAACGTTGAGTATAAAACTCAATGATGCTAGTGCAATGAATATTAAAAATATCACAATAATCATTATATCAATAAATTCCAAAACATCATTGGATATAACAAACATGCTTTCACATTATCATTTATTATATGCGATTGTTGTTAATAATCTTATTTAATCATTAACTATATGTCATTAGCATCATATTTCATATCATCATCATCATTTAAATTGTCATCTCATTAATAATATTTCAATAATAAACATGAATTATATGATATATGTCTTGATTGTAAACAAGAGCAAGATATGCTCATAATTATATAACTTCATACCATTTAATATATCATCATCATTTATTTATAAACCATGTATATTGATGAGTATGCATTTATGTTATGCACTCTCCCTCATATCCATCCTTTATACATTTGGCCATTTCATTTATATGCGCATTTACTGGATCTCTGGTTCAATTTATTTGCACATATTTATCATCTTTCCTTTCAAATCTATTTCTTTTCATAACATGATCCTTCTATTTAATTCCCGTAGCAATTTATATCATTTTACCCAGTATAAATCATTTAACATTTTTCTTATATCAATTCACTTTCGTTCTTCCTTATTTCACCATGTTATGCTATATCATGATTCATGATTAATGGATTATGTACATGACATGATTAATATATGATAATATATCATGATTGATTTTGTAATGCCATTGCATTACCATTTCATCGTCCCTTTGATCATTTAATGATCTAGGACTTCCAATTAAACTAGCACAAACCTGGAATATCCTTTTCTTTGTTTGATTCCTTTGTTGGTACGTGAGGATTATCCATTGAATTACCTAATCATAATGCAATGTTTATCTTTAATTAATATATTTTATTTCATCATTAATTATTATATACCATTTATACTAATCAATCATATATCAATATTATTTACTCATTAAATCATAGCATTATATAAGAAATCATATTACTATTCATAATTGCTTCAACCGTTTAAATTTATTTTCTAAATTAATCATTATATCATTGAAACTGCACCTTTAAAAACTTTTTTATAACATAAAACCTTCTTTTAAATTATTTCTCAATTAATTAATCAAAACAATAGCATCATAGTTAATTATATCTTTATCTTGTCCTTATTTAATTAACATAATTGATATTATCATTCAATAATAACTTATTTAGTATTCCTCTTTATTATGTTATGTTACAAAATAAATCCAATGATGTCTTAAGATTTTGTCATTATTAATCTCTATCATAATTTATCAGAGAATCATGGTATTAATACTGCTCATTTAATATTATAACTTAACCAGATTCCAATAATAATCATATCTATATTTTACTAAAAACAATTACTCTTAAAAGCAAAATATTAAAATAATTGATATCAAATTCATTTAACTTCTCAGTTCCCTTTTTTTTAAAAATTAATCTGTTATCTATTTTAATTCAATATATATTGAACTTTGCGGTTACCAATTCACATTAGGACTAACTAAAATTATAATGTTTCTACTTATATTCACTTTTAACTAACACTGTCTTATAATCAGTTAACAATTTAAATAATAACCTTACTGAAATATCTTTTTATCATTATACTTAATCACATGTTTAATAATACTTAATATAACTGTTTATTACCTATTTATTTAATACTTCCATTAACATCATCATATCATATGTTATCTGCCTTAACTTGTTTATTAACCATCACTTAAGTATGATCTTATATCATTTAGTCAATATATGTACTTCACTTAATCAATTCCAGATTATATATCATCCATCATTAAACTTATTAATTAAAATATCCAGTAAAATCGTACAAGTATAAACATTATATAAATCATGTGTTTATGAACCCATAATTCACCGTTATCCGTGTTTTAATCTTTACTTAGAATCTCATTTAAAACCATATCATATCATTCATTTATTTACTTATTAACCTTCTTAATAACATCTAATGTATCTACTTAAATGATCATTTAAATCCATAGTATAAGTACATCTCAAGTAATAATCATCCCTTTATACTTTTCTTTTTCAACTTTACTTTTTGTCAGCAGATTAAATTCTCAATTAATCTTATCATACCACTAATTAACCAATTCATTTAACCCTTAATCATTACTTATCATACTTAATAATCTTTCTGGCTATTATTTATAATTTATCACAAGTCCTCTTAACATACCTTAAGTCATGTTTAAATATATCCTTTAGTTTAGTCAACATGCTTTGACTTAACCAACCAATTTATATCATTTATTATAATCTCATTAAACCTTTCAAATATTCTTAATATGCTTATTTTAATACTCATTTAAATCCTTATTTTTATTATGGCCACATATCCCTCATTTTATATATTTATTATACCAAACTTTCATTTTAAGTCCATTTGTATATGTCATACTTGATGTTAACCTTATTAATCATAATAATACTTCTATTCAACTTTAATTCTTTTGTTATATCATTAAATCAAACTTAACAGAATCCATTTTTCATAACTTTTATCTTATTATTACTTAAATTGAAAATTTAACCTTAAATTACTAATTTTACTTTAATTTATATCATCTTCTTAACTTTTTATCTTCTATTTTAGTCATAATCACCTTAACATGTTTTAAACTTACCAATCATTAATAATTTTTGCTTAGGATGATTCAGCCAAGAAGGAAAAAGCAACACACAAACCCACACAACCACTAAACACTTTATTTCATGTTCTTTACAATCCTAACTCATCTAACCATCAAATCATTAACTAAAACTAACAAAAATTCTTTAAACCATTTGGCCATGACTTGAACTTCATTAAAAAGTCATAAATCTTTTTAATCTATCACTTAAACATACTCACCAAGGCTTACCTTAAGCCAAACAACCAAAATGTTAAGTAAAATGTGCTCTCCACTTGTTTATCTTATAGATCTATATAGATCTTCTTACTTTTACTTTCTTTAGCTTGATCTTCACCTAAAATCAACATGCATGTACTAAAAAGAATTAGATCAGACCATAAACAAAGTAAATCATCAAGATAGGTTTCAGTTTTCATCAAAAATTTATGGATCTTTATGGTTTAAGTTTTATTTTGAAGGAGGAAGAGGAATATGTTTCGATCACCATGAAAACCAAAAGAAACAAAGAGTATTTTGGCCTTACCTTGATGTTTACTTAAAGATCTTGTTAGAACAAAGAAAAACAAGATGAAAAGATGAAGAATGGCTTGCTAATTGTGGCTTCTTCAAGGAAACAACTTCGGCTTCTTTGTAAATAATGGAAAAATGATTATATCTTAACTTGAACTTAAGATTCACTCAAGGAACCAACTTTGAACATTCTGTTTGGAAGGAAAATAAGGAGAAAATGAAGTTTAGTTTTGGTTTCTTTAGGGAATGAGGAAAGAAATGTAAGAATATCAAAGAGATAAGTTAGGAAATAAGATGATAAGAGAGAAATGAGTAGTGGATGGAGATATGCTTCAGCCAAGGCATGTAAGAAGAGTACAAATTGACTTAATGATGGATAAGAGACCCATTTATTTTGGTTGATTAAATGATATATTAATTTCATTAAATATTATTTTGGTTGGAATTTCATCATATATTAAGATAGTCATGCTAATGATTCATACATATATATTATAGAATGCTAAGGAAATGGACATGTTGTTTTTGATTATATGATTACTTGTATTACATGCTATAACTAGCACCACTGAGTTTATACTCAACGTTTGTCAATTGATAAATGCAAAACCAGAACATCAGTAAAGCAACTGGACATATCAACAGTTATTGGTGAATGGTTTGAGTTTCCTTCAGACTTCTATCTTTATAAATTATCGTGTAACTACGTAAATAAAGTACTCTAGCAGTAAATAAAGTAAGTTTGACAAAACTAAAGATATGTAAAATATTAAGGGGTGTATATGATAACTTTGATGATATGATGATATTTTGAATTAATATGAATTTATATGCAAGTTATATGTAATAAAAAAATTTTTTTTACTGAATGTATGGAATCCTTTATAGGATAATTATTGACTTCCTCAGTTAGGAAGTTAATAATCATTCTACGGGAGCATGTTACGCAGCCGAAAGATGTGAAATGACTTTGGATAAACTTTTGATAAAACCAAAACTCAGCAAGTGAGCATCTATCTTGCTATACTAAGCTCTTGGTGCTTGCTTCAAGCTTTAAAGAGCCTTTTTGAGCAAGTAGACCTTATCTTCTTTACCTTGCTTCATAAATCCTTTAGGCTGCTTAATATATATCTGCTCTTGTAAGATGCCATTTAAAAAAGCTTATTTGATATCCAGCTGAAATACTTTCCATCCCATTTATGTTGATAATGCAAGTAGCAATTTGATTGTATCTAATCTTACAACAGGAGCAAAAGTGTCAGAATAATCAACTCCATATATTTGAGCATACCCTTTAATAACGAGTCTAGCTTTATGTTTATTGATTGAGTTATCAGCATTCAACTTTGTTCTGAACACCTATTTGACTCCAATTATCTTTCTTCCTTCAGGTCTTTCAACCAACTCCCGTGTATTATTTTTTTCAATCATAAATAGCTCCTCCTCTATTGCTTTTTTCCACTTTGAATCTTGTAATGCTTCTCCAAGATCACTTGGTTCATAAATAGCTACATGACTTATTGCATAAATATCTGAAAGTGACCGCATCCCTTTAACTGAATGATCATCTTCTAACTCATCTTGCCATAGTTCTGCTTGTTTTTTTTCAACAATAAAACTTTTTAGTTCTTTAGAAGAACTATCATTTCTTTGTAGATTTTTCCAGTTCCATTGTTCATCTTCATTGAAGTGTACATCCTTACTAACTGTTAGTTTTCCTATTTGAGGATGATATATTTTATAGGCTTTAAAGACTGAACTATAACCTACAAAAATTCATGGAATTGCCTTCTTATCAAGCTTATCACACTTAACTTATGGAACATGAGCAAAACAAACATAAGCAAATACTTTAAGAAACCTCAGTGAAGGTTTATAACCATACCAAGCATTAAATGAAGTTTTATCTTCCAAAGCCTTAGTTGGAAACCGATTTTGCAGAAAAATTGTTGTGTTAGCTACTTACGCCTAAAGAAACTTTGGTAACTCCTTTTCATGCAACATGCATCTGGTCATCTCCATTACTAATATGTTTCTTCTTGAACTAACTCCATTTTATTTTGGAGTGTATGGAATGGTGAGTTAATGTTCAATGTTGACTTCTTTGTAAAATAAATCAAATTCAATTAAAGTGAATTCTTTTCCATTATCAAATCTCAGCACTTGAATCTTAGAGCCACTTTGATTTTCCACCATTTTTTTGAACTTCCAAAATATACCAACCACTTCTGATTTGAACTTTAAGAAAAATATCTAACACATTCTTGTAAAGTCATCAATGAAAAGAATGTAGTAAAGACTACCTTGGAGTGACAGAGTTCTTTAAGGTCCTGTAACATTTGTATGGACTAGTTGCAACTTTTGAGAAGCTCTCCATGTTGATTTTGAAAATGGAAACCTATTTTGTTTACCGAATTGATAGACTTTACACTTTGATAAATGATCATCAAGCTCTGGTAATCCTCTTGACATTTCATTTCTCTATAATGTTATCATTCTTTGAAGATGACAATGATCGAGTCTTTTGTGCCAAATTTCTGTATTGCTAACTTTATGGAGATAAGCTATTTACACCTCTATTGGATCATCTGAGAAGCTTTTACCTCTCATTTTAACACTCAGAATTTCTCTTTAAAATGCATTAAAAATGAGAAAGTGAAAATCTTCAAAGGATATTTTAAATCCTTTCTCTAATAGCTGAACAACACTCAATAAATTTTGATTAATTTCAGGCACATAAAGAACATCAGAAATTATCTTTGTACCTAAACTGGTTGTGATTGCAACAATTCCAATATCTTTTGCTAGTAAATAGCCTCCATTACCAATTGTAACCTTCTTGACTTTTGAGGGTCTCAAATCTTTAAATAAAGTGTTATTAAACGTCATGTGGTTTATGCAACCATTATTAATTAGCCAATTTTCTAAAGAAGTTCCTACCGATAAACCTGTTGCAACGAACATGTGATCTTCTTCATCTTGATTAGCTACATGAGCATCTTCATACTTCCTAACATTATCTTCATAGATAATAGCTTCATGTCTAGATTGCTTACATTTGGTACATTTGGCATCTGGTCTTCTCTTGCATTTGAAAGGTGGATGATCAATTTTACCATAATACTGATAGGGTGGGAAGCTCCTTTTCATGTTGCTTCCTATATTACCATTCTGGTTGTTTATCGAACCTTTAGAAGACATCACCTATATTTCCCTATCATTCTTCTTCTTCCTATTTTTTTTTCAAAGACCTGGTGCTTAGCTTGTAGTGCTCCTTCAACAACACATTCTTGCCTCATAAGCCTTCTTTGATCTTGAGCCTGTAAGGTGATGTATGTCAATTTTCATGATTATTTTAGTTGTTTTTAATTAGTAATTGATGCTTTTTTTTTATGTTTTACTTTGATTTATTAGAATTTGATGTGTTTGTTGAGTGTATAGAGATAGGGAAGCAACCAATGAAGAATGAAGAATTTTGGGGCATGAAAAGTCAAGTCATGATCGTGACATCCAAAGTCAAGATTGTGATAAAAGCTAGAAGCAAGGAGAGGCACTTTCAAGCAAGTCACAATTTTGACATTCAAAGTCACGATCGTGATAAAAGCATATCGAGGCCAAGACCACTAATCCAATAAGTCACAATCGTGACTTGCAAAGTCAAGATCGTGACTTACAAAGTCAAGATCATGACTTACAAAGTCAAGATCGTGACTTGTAAATTCACGATCATGACTTCTCAATTATTGGCAACTTAAAGCATGATTTTTGCAGAAGATTGAGTGGAAGAAATGGATTTCATGGGGGGAGCAAAAATAAAAAGCTTCAAAGGAGATTTAATGGGTAATGAAATCCATAACATGGGCAAAGATATGGACAAATTGAAGATAAGGCAAGGTATGACCTCCACTCAAGAGATAAAAGGAGACATCAAGGTGGTGGCTAAGGTATGCAGTTAGAGAGACTATTCCCATATGAGATTTACACTTCAATTGGCATTGTTTGCTTTTATAGTGTGTTCCTTCTTTATTTTCTTTATCCTTTCTTGTGTTTCTTGTAAGCATGAATGACTAAGTATTATGCTGTCAGAATTGATTTCTACAAAACCTTGTTGGGATAATTGATTGTGGTATGTTCTAAATTGCTATGAATATTTAATTCTAAAGATTAGTGTTTAGAAATGATATCTTATGCTTTATGATTGCAACGAAAGTTGGATTATAGAATGATTGAACATTGAGAGATGTTTAACTTTAAAGATTAGCTTTCAAAATAATATCTTATGCTTTGTAATTATAATGAGAGTTGTATAATAGAATGCTTAAACATTCAAGTTAGGTAGATGTGTATGAGAGATCTACATGTCCCTAGCTCCCGTATGATTGCTTAATGGTTTCTCTAATTAAGAGAAATAGATCGAGATAATGATTCCGAGATTAATAGAAATCTAGTTAGTTCTGCATGAGAGAGGAGGATTAATGCTTTTAAATATCTTAGGTGGTAATAAGCACATGAATATTGTCTCAACTTGGTGATACAAGTTTCAATTCCTATGCTTCTTAATATTGTTTTCATCCTTTAACATTATTTCTATTCTTGCTTCTTTAAATATTTGTTTTGTAATTGATTCACTGCATATGATACATCAAACCTTTATTGTTGCTTAAATAAATTGGAAATCAAAAGAGTGGTGGACAGACAATAAATCCTCATAGGATTGATATCTTACTGTAATAACCTGTATGCTTCAGTAAAGTAGTGATCAAAACTACCAGTTCATGTTTGGGAACCATCACAAGACGTTTAACTGCCAAAGTAATATTGCATAGGTCCTTTGTATTTTCCAAGGTAGTAATAACAACTTAATATCTTTTTGGTACTATTATAAGAATTTTTTGAACAATCCTTGAATTTGAAAAATTAATGCCATGCAATCGTACCTTGTTTATAATGCCCATTAATCTGTCTGAGTACTCTTTAATAGTCTCAAAATCTTTCATCGTCTACAATTCAAACTCCCTTAATAAATTCAACGCGTGCATGTTTCGAATCCTTTCATCTCCTTCGTATTCTTCCTCAAGAAAATCTCAAATTTCTTTTGCAAATGTAAAAGACATGACCTTTATGAAGATTGTTGGTGATACTGTAGCAAAAAGAATTGCTTTTGCCTTTGATTTTCTGGTCTTCTTTTCCTTGTGAATTTTAATTGGGCCACGGTAGGATTATTTGGCTGCGGAACAACTTTGTAATCCTCTTCAATGGCCTCCGAAAGATCCAAAGTCTCAAGATAAGACGTCATTTTAACTGTCCACATTTTATAATTCTCACCATCAAAAACTGGGGGAGCGAGATTAAATGAATGGCTGACTTCAATCTCCATTACACACACAGATCCCTTAAGAAGACAACTCTAATACCAGCTGTTGGTTTTCTGTTTGCTATGTTAGCTGAAACAGAATAAAGAAATAACAAGTGCAATAGAGGAAAAATGAAGATAATAAAGAGAAGTTATTTTACTAGAAGCACACCTTCCTTCATTGTCAACACTTGAATTAAATAGCTGAGTTACAAACAGAAAAAAGCTAAAAAACAGCAATGGTAGGTGTAATCCCTAAAGTCACAAAACAGAAATAACAATCCTATTTAGAATAGGACTACATTTTAACTAGGATTTTATTTAAAAAAACAAAGAAAAACATGAAAGTTACATGCAACGCTTAAAGCAATTTATTTAACAGTATACATGAATTTAAGATGGTAAGATTTATTTATAGAAGAAAGGTCCTAACTAAATGCTAGCCACCCAAGTTTGATAGAAATGGATTGATTAAAAGAATAATTGAAGCATGAATAAGGTAATAAAATGTTAGGGGGTTGAATATTAAAAGTGTTAAGGATGGAAGAAGAATGTGTGTTAATGATTGTGAGTAATTTTTGTGTGTTTTAATGGTTGTGGGCTGTACATACTTAACATGAATTAATGATTAAAGTACGACTTCATGCTTTGACTAAACAGACTAATTACGTGAAATTGTTGAATCTGTCGTATGGATTATTAATGAAATGATGATTGAATGACGTAACTAAAGCAATAAACTGAAGTAGAAGAAGCAGGGAGGTGCATAATATTCTTATAATGTTATATATGTATGTGCGCATGGACGCGTAGCTATATAAAGGTTAGTTTAAGCGGGAGTTATGGGTGCGCACATGTGTTAAAAGCTTCATTCACTAAATTGGTTCATGTTTAATGATCAAATGGGATAAAGAAGATGAAGATAAGTGAAATGATGCATTTATAGGATGAGTGCCGCATATAATAACAAGTGAATAAATGAACTACTGAAAGCTTGAAGAGCATAAATGTTGAATTGGTACGGAGCATATTAAAGGTGTTGTGCGTTTATTGTTATGGTAAAGTGAACAGGGACATGTAGATGATGAGGTGCTCTATAAATCAGCTTGTGAGCGCGTGGAGAAGTGAGGTGCATTGCAAGTATGAGATGTTTGTTGATATGTATGTAAGTGTGAGCTGAATAGTTTTGGATTTTACTAATATTTGTGAGGTACAGAAAGCTGGTGGGTGTGTGGATGTGAGTTGGTTGGTGCATTTTCTATAAAAGAAAATTGTGTTTGTTTATGGC
Source organism: Dalechampia spathulata (assembly GCA_948192965.1). Lineage (NCBI taxonomy): Eukaryota > Viridiplantae > Streptophyta > Magnoliopsida > Malpighiales > Euphorbiaceae > Dalechampia > Dalechampia spathulata. Next base: position 18,784 of record CANYBF010624027.1, read on the forward strand.
ATTAGTCATCTAAATAAAGAGGGAATTAGCTGTTGACCTATGAGGAATGTTACTAGTAAAACCAAACAAGTGTATGAATTTGAGAAACAGTGGGTGCATATGGTTGGACCGGAGGAATTGATAATGATGCTTATATAATGATTGCTGAAAAACTAACAAAAATCATGGCAGAAAGTGTACGCATTATTATCATCTTAGGGAAACAACAAGATGCACATGCATGCATGTTCCTTGATGCACAATTAAAATAGGAAAGGATAAACTGATAAGAGTGTGTGGATGTGCCAAGAGCTAAGATTTCCATACATTGATTACATGATGGTGGAATTTGTAGTTATATGGAGTTGTTAAAAATGAACGTGCAATATGCGTGAATGAGCTTAGTTGCGTAGACTTGTACAAACAATGGTTGGTGAGCATATACCCGGATGCAAAACCCTTTTTCAACTCAAGGTTTGAATACGTGAAACTACTTAATATATGTAATTACGTAGAAGTATGAGGTTTGTATGTGAAACAATCATATTCCGTTTAAAAGGTAGTTTTCCATATATGACATGATTTTTACTGATTATGAGTTGCAGGGAGTAGTGAAATTTTGTTCAAAGTTAATACTTTTAAAAAGAAGTTTATCGATTTTATGAAGTTAACTCATAATTCTTACTTGAGTTATAAAATAGTTATTTTATACTTCTTGTGTGCAACTGAATTTCATACTCAACCTTAGTTTTCCTGATTAGGCCAAGCTACTGAGATCAACGTCTTATTAGGTACCTAAATATACATACATACATACATACATGTATATATTATTATATAATTTCTATGTAATTATATTAATATTTAATATAGATTATAATCATTATAGCAATTATGATAATTAAAATATTTAAATCATATTTGATAGGATAGGATGTAATCAGAGATGCAATGTAAATTTTTTTAATATAATATATTTATGAATATTTATATAATCAAATATAGCTAAATTAATTACACATCAATTTTCATACATTAACCGTTACATTTATTCATTACAATTATATTAAATTCATTTTATTAATAAATAAATAATTAATCATTAATAGAATCATAAAAATAAAATTATAAAATATTAAAATTAAATCATATTGATTAAAATATAAGATTCATATTAGATATCAAAATATAAAATAAATATTAAAATATTATGATTTAAAATAATAATCCACATAACATATTTAATGAATTAAGCATCAAAATTTAAAATATTAAAATTTAAAATTTAAAATTCAACATCAACAACTTCTAATAAAAATAATTAAAATTTAATTAATTTTTATATCATTTAAAATAATATATCAATTACATCATATTTCATTTATAATTATCTTAAAAACATTATAATAGATTGATAATTACATTATATTATATTACATTCTTGATTATATTATATAGTTAATTATATTATATTTCAACAAATTTTATTTAAAATCATATTTAATCATATATATTAGTATGTAATGTAATTAACTATATAATGTAATTATGAGCCTATTACAATATTTACATCATAATTAGAAATGAAATATAATAATAATTATATAAAAATTAATCAAAATTTAAATTTTTATATTATTTGTTCATTTTATTCATTGGATTATCACTTATTATCTTGATGACTTGCATCTTTCGACTCGTTTAGTAATAATGGTATCATGGACATGATTCCAAGGCATTTGACTATTCCAAAAAGACTAACTAACCAGTCAACAGAAAAATTCGTTAGACTACTGGATGGTTTCGTGATCAAAGTTCATCTCCCTTTCCTATTTATTTACTATTCCTGACCAAGAAGACGAAGGTCTAGTTCTAACTCCGCTCCCGCTCCCGCTCCCGCTCCCTCTCCCTTTTCAACCATCTCCTGCCCACAAGTCATTGTCGTTTCTACGCTGGAATCCAAGCGGAGGATCCACAGATAATCCTTCCTTTCCATCCCTGCAGCATCCACTGACCATCTTGATCTACCATGAAATCTTCATGGTATCCTGACTTTAACTTGCACTTCAATTTCTTCATCAGCAGAGGCTCCAAAGGGAGCTGCTTAAACCCGGCCCTCATGCTTCGTACCTGCCATTGCTTGTATGTTTCGGGTCTTTCTACTCTTTCCGAGCCTTCACATGCTACGACATTCAATGCTTCCCGTCCAATGAACTCTTTCTCGAACTTCAACCTCATCTCATCTTCACGAGACATATTGGTATCGAACATATCAAACAAAGCTGAGAAGTGAAAAAGTGCCTCACGGAACCTTGTGACGAAAAAGGGGGCATTGTATGAGCCATTAACAATGGCATGGACAAAAATATCTGCATTTGTCTTCCTGATTAAGTTTAATACAGCATTCCGAGGACTGTTGACCACAACTGTCTCATCAAGTAGATTCTTCGACCGGAGTAAACAATTCACGGCAATGACCTCATCATGATTGAGCTTGAGGTCTTCAATTTGGATAGTTTCCCATTTCTTTGCAATGGCATTGAACTCAAACGGAACATTATGAAGCTTGCAATATTTTGCCAACAGTTGGCCTGTCTGCTCTACTCTCTCTCCTGGTCGGAAACCACTTTGGGACAGCTCAATCCCTGTAATACGTAACTTCGGAGGCCCACCTGCTCGCTTCGAGAGGCGATAAATCAAACCAGGCCATTGAAACCCATATAATATACCGAAGTCTATAATATGAAGTGTGGATAGATTCTTAGAAACAGCCAAAATATTATGGTTTGCAAAAATGATTGCCATCTTGTTAAATGGGCAGACTGAAATATAAGCAAGATAACCTTTCAACATATCTGCAGCTGATGCTTTTTCCAAAGATGAAGAGGTATAGATTTGAGTTCCTCTTCCAGCCAAACGTGCTTCAAGACCATTGGCGAAGCAATGAGCCAATCTTTGAGATCCATCACCTAAGGGAGAAGAATGTAGCTTGATCTTCTTGAGCATTTCGTCCGCAGTCCTGCTGTCACCACCTGAAACAGCTTGTGCACATAGAATCAGAAGATTCCTCAAATCAACCACTTCCTTCGTATTTCCTTGTCTTTTGACCCGAGTCTTGCTACCACTAGATCCATTCATTGGTCCAGCTCGCTGCAATGCTTTGTTTGATCTACTCTCGAAATTGCTATCGGACATACAGTCAGGAAGTCTACATCCTTCACCTGTACACACTAACACCTTATCAAACACCTCTGCTAGCTCACTGTCATCGACATAAACTGCTGACTGTTTGTTGCTCCTTTCTTCGTCAATATGTTCATCCTGACGTTCATGATTCTTCTTTCCTTTAATTGAACCACGAGAATCCTCCTTCTCTTCATTCGCTACTACCTTCATATCCTTTTCCTTCATCCCTGGTATCGACGCATTGTTCGCTAAATCAACAACTAATCCATCAACCTTAGGGAGGAACCTATTAGCTTCCTCTACACCTCTCTGGAACTGCAAAGACAATTCAGTCACATTGAACAAATTCGGTACCATAATGTTAGTACCAAAGGAATTGTTGTCACTACTTCTTAAGTCATTTGACGTTTCATGAGGCTGTTGGCAATAGGAGCTTGCAGTTGATTGGAATACGAAATTAGAAGGAAGAGGTATTTTCAAAAATGATGGTTTGAAATCCTCAAATTCACCTGTTATCGAATGTTGTTGTTCAACTGAACTGCTGGTGTTAGAAGTAGAACAGCTGTTGCTGCTATAATCACCGGTACTACTCGACAACCCATCATCTGGGATATCAACCAAAAATTGATCGCCATAAGAACGAGATTGATCAGATGAGGATGGATGCTTCTCACCAAGAACATGGTACAGCGATGTCTCTGCTGCTTGAAGAACCAAAGGGTCATGAAACGTACATGGTTTCTCTTCCATGTCCTCCTCCATAAGCATCTGGCTTATGTAGCTGAGAAAAGTCTCTGAGAAGTCATTATCATCGGAAGGAGAGTCTCCTTCCATGGTCGTGTTATACGGAGGAGCCAATGTGCTGCTATCCGGGTCAGGCAAAGCAAATGATTCTTCTAAAATGCTCAAGTCTACATCAAAAAAGGAGTCATTTGATTTGTAACCATTTGTGAAATTTAGATGGTGCTGTGAATCAGGGAAATCAGTCTCCTCCTCAAATTTCAAGCCAGGTAATCCAGCAAAATCAGCATCTGTTCCCATTTGTAAAATTCCCTGCAAGAAACCAGCCAATCAATATCCAAAGTCTGAGCAGATACAAAGCTCAACTACGAGTTCTTTAAGAAGCCAGAAGAAACCTCAAAAACTAATATTTTTCAGACCAAAAACAGTAATTTTTAGCAACATTAAGCATCAATATCTGTCACAAATCAATAAATATCTAAATTCAATGAATATCGACAATAAGCCGTAATTCTGCTCAAAACACAAGTAACTTGGAAATTACAGATCTGGAAGTCAAGAACCAAGATTGTAAAACAAAACGAGAACCGTTAAAAAAAAAAAAAAAACACTATTAGAACCAACAGCTGTATGTTGATTCAACAGCAAAAATGATAACAAGAATTGAAGGACTGGACTTGGAAATTAAGAGATATAACGTACCGGAGAGAAATATAAATAAAAAAATGAAACCTCAAGTTCAGAAGCAAAACACAAGAGTGAAACAAAGAGGGGCTGTAGATTTATGAGTGGAAGAGAATGGAGAGAGGAATTTTCATGGCTTTGATTATGTAAAGAGGCATTAATTAGCTGGGTGGTCAGAATATCAGCATCATGCTATCTACTGGTTTTGGACTTTTTCTCTTACAATTGATCATCATCAGGCCACCATGCTATAGTTTTTTTTTTGTTTGTTTTCTGTCTCATTTTCTAGATTATATTCCGCTTAGATATTTTATTATTATTATTTTTCACTTCATCTTATACCGTTTCGTTAGTTAGATAATAACATAATATGCTATTCCTTGCGTAAGAAATCAATCTTGATGACAAATAACATTTGAACATCGATCCTCAACAAACACAAAATAAATTATCAATCATATTATAGTTTAGTAAAAAAATAATTTCATATATGAATTAATCTTTTAATTACATTTTATTTAATTTTTTTTGTTAAGATTTATATAATAATGTTAATAAACAAAGGATGCTAACTAAGGCTATCAATTATTTTATAGATTCATCAACATCTCCATTATTAGGATTTATGTCAAAATCAATTTCTAATTGGAAAAACATATAAGATGTCAACATTTTATTTACCGTTTCCTTGGGGAGCATGAAGCATCCCTTTCTTTATAATTTAAAAGAAAATCACAACAATACAAAATTAATTACATTAAAATCATAAGATTAGTTATTATCATTTCATATTTTTAGCTTGTATATAGTAACCACTAAAGCAAGTGCCGATTATTAATTTTATTTATGATAAGGTATCATATAAAGCAAGTTGTAAGGAAATGGGTACTAAAGTGATGTGTGATATGTGCTATTACATGTTATGTTTTGATGATTTTTAGGTTGTGTTTAGGCATTAATGTGTTATATTTTACTTTGATCATTATGTTTTTATTAGAATTTGATGTGTGTGTTAAGTGTGCAGTGTTAGGAAGCAAATAAGAAGAAACAAGAAAATTTTATGCATGGAGAAGCAACTCCACGATCGTGGAAGAGGAGCCAGAATGAAAGGAAGCTACTGGATTTTTCCACGATCGTGGACTTCAACTCCACGATCGTGGAGTCAAGGCAGAAGCCCAAAGAAAGCTACTGGAAAAATCCACGATCGTGGACTTGAAATTATTGGGTCAAATAGAAGATAGCTTGACAGAAGATAAAGGGAAGAAATGGAGTCCATGTGAAGAAGGAAAACAACACCCTTAAAGAGCATTAATGGGAAATGGATGGGCAATGGAGTCCACATCATAAAGGAGTGATGGGTAAAGAAAGGGACAAAAATCTCAGCTGGAAAAGAAATGACCT
>CANYBF010624216.1:0-11546 GCA_948192965.1 Dalechampia spathulata
TGAATGAGAGTAAGAGTGACTAGTAGAAGCATTGCATTGCATTGCATTCGATGTGCATGATATGGTTATGCTTATGTTCTTAACGTATTGCTCTGGCATGCTTATGATGGTATGTTGCATGATTGTTAATGATGCTTTTTAACACCACTGAGTTTTATACTCAGCGTTTATCATTTGATGAACGTAGGTTCCAAGCCCACTAGAGAGCAGCCCGAGGGACGCTAAAGTCGTCAACAGAGAAGCACTTTCTCGAAGTGGTACGGGAGTGGTCTAGCAATCTTCATTCTTTTGTATTAGTAGGCTCGCGTAATCAGGGTGGTAGTAGTCAATGTATATAGTGAGGTGGTGAGAATGTTATGTCTATGGTTTGAACCCATGTATGTATTGGTTTGATATTTTTATATAAGAAGTTATTGTTATATCAAACCGTGTGAATGTGTGATTATTTCATATCCAGGAGATGATGTATGTATGCTTGAATGTATGCCATGCTATCTTCCTTCTCACCATCGTCTGTAGGATGTTTGTACCCATACAAAGGTCTAACGGTTCAAATTAGGACGTATCCCTTGTAGGATACGTGGCGGCTTTCCCGAGGGACGGTCGTTGCGTATGCTACGGGAGCATGTTCCTCCAGGTATGGGCTGGGGTGTAACAATAGTTATCAGTGTTGTGGCCATGATGGTAATGGTAATGGTAGTAGGTTTTAGTATCTACTGAGGTTGGGGTGGTGTTTGAAAGTTTGGCTCAAATGGTTTGATCAAATTGGCTTTGAGAAGACGCCCAAAAATCTTGGAAAGTGGCATCCTAAGATTTGAGTACCTCTAAGACTGGGTAGTATTTTGGAGTATAGGATTTGGTGTTTGTAGGGTATTTATGTTGTGTTTGGGTGTATATGGTGGTTTTGGATTTGAGGAAGGAAGGATTCTTCTTCTTCAACCCCTTAATCTGCTTAATCCATTGGTCGATGGAGTAGATGTCCTCAAAAGTGTGGAATGTCTGATACTTTAGCTTATCTTAGAACAGTGGTAGTGACCCCATAATAAGCTTGTTGATCATGTCTGACTCAGATGGCTTCTGTCTGATCAATGCAACTTTGTCCATCCACCGGCTAAAGTAGTCTATAAAAGACTCATTAGCTTTCTACTTAACCATCTTCAGATCTAGTAGAGTAACATCAAAATGAAATTTGAACCGATACTACTTGTAGAAAGTAGTGTAGAGGGGCTTTTACTCGATCATGGTTGCCTTTTTTAGACTGTGATACCAGGCCAATGCTGGTCCCTCTAGTGAGATGAAGAAGAGTTAAACTGTATGCTCATTTATCAAGTCTGTAGTGCTCATCATCATTGTGTAAGTCTTGGAGATGATTCTTCGGATCCCCAACCTCATTGTACTTAGGAACATTTGAGAGCTTGAACTTGGTAGGTAGCCCTTTGATAACTTTGATAGAAAACTCATCAAAATCAAGATCAGACCCCATGCCCTTAGTCTTCATGATAGACTGTAGTTGTTCTATCTTTTGCTCTAGTGCAAAGGTCTTCGATTTATGAATATCATGCATGTGAAGTGAGACCTTAGCATCTATCTCAGAATTATACAAATTGATGAATTTCCCCTTATTGTTCACAAAAGCTGGTGGGGTGATGAAATCTCTAGGACTGAGAGTCTCCTAGATCTATTGTTGTAGTAGAGTCTTGAAGTCATTAGTCAAAAGCTTGGCCATAGACTGGTCAATAAGCTGCTAATAATGGTGAGTGAAGCATCATCAAGCACTGAGCAGAAAGTGTTTGATGGAGAAGTAATATTCTTAGTAGGCTATAAATCTAACATGGTCTGTATATGATAGAGAGAATTAGTATGAATGCAAATGTATATGTATGCGATTACATGAGATGTACATGATGTGACATATAAGATGTATGCATGGCCTATGCTAGGAAACATCTAGCGTTATGGCTGCAAAAGAAAGTGGTTAGTAAAAATTATGCATGAGCATGCATGTATGGATGTTGGACAAAAAACACAAAAAGGTTAATGAACACATAGCACATAGCAATGCTCCCTGCCACCCTTATACCTCCATGAAGATTGGTTGGTCCAAAATCTCCTATATGGGATACTAGCCCAGAGTTACACCAGGAACTTGAGGCACGATACTCTCAGTATGTGAGGCAAGCAAAAGATGATTGTTCTGTGATAATATAAGGGATTATGGCAAAAATCCAATAGTATTTTGGTATGATCATATTGTTATAATAAGAGAATTCCAATGGAATGGGCATGTGATTAGGCAACCATTATAGAATTATGAAAAGATTTTGACTCTTAGTAAAGCAATACGAGGTGAGAAAATAGGCTAGATTTAGGCAAATCCTCTGATATGATAGGACATAGATCTACATAGCATGTGAATAAAAGGATCCTAGTTTTGGAATGTTGCTATGGTTAGTTACATGGGCTTTAATCTGGTAAGAACAGGCTAAGGTCCCCCATCACGTTGTCCACAACCTATCCAACTGAATGGAATCATCGATATAGGATTATACCTAGCATCTATCCATCAGGAATCATCAACAGTTAATAGTACAAGGTAGATTTGCTTTCCCAAGGATTTGAATGGAATTTAAGGTAATCACTCACCCACAATCATTGATTTGACATAGGATAAATGATGGTATGCAGACGTAAATTATGTATGTAAAATACAATACAATTACCCTGATAAGAATGGGAAAAGCATATGAAACTTAAAGATTTCAATACCACCACACTTTCATTGCAAGTCCCTAATGGAGTTGCCACTATAGGTGGGGCTTTTGCAACTACCCAGAGTAAGGCTTGGGATGCACGAACCAGTTCCTTATTTAGACTAAAAAAGTAATCTTCTCAAGGGGCTACCTTGAGGAATGAGACAAACTCAAAAGAGTTATAAGATAGAGTCACCACCGGATGGTTCAAGAAGTGGTTTAACCAACCTATTAGCATGAGTGCTAAATCAAACCCATCAGAGATGGGTTCAGGTGGTGAAGATTTATTCACTCAGAGTTTCAAGTTTGCTTTTACCATTTTAGTCGGGTTAATTGGCCTAGGCAGATGAGCATTCGTAAGCATGAAACAAGCACACGATAGGGTATAGCATAACAGCAATCATGACATATATAGCATGGTATCATGATATGATAATCATGGCATGAAACATGGTATAAGAATGACATGTGAAATGACATGGCATCATGATATAACAATCACAATATGAAACATGGTATATGCATAACATGTGAAATAACATGGCATTATGATATAATTATCATGGCATGAAACATGGTATATACATGATATGTGAAATGGCATGGCATAGGCATGATATGTGATATGACATGGCATAAGCATGTCATGTGAGATGATATAGCATAAGCATGACATGTGAGGTGACATGTCATAGACATGACATATAAGGCAACATGGCAAAAGCATGGTATGTGAGGTGATATAGCATAAGCATGACATGTGAGATGATATGGCATAGACATGACATGTATGGTGACATGGCATAGGCATGATATGTGAGGTGTCACATCCGTATTAAAGACCCTAGTAGTTTTGTACTAGTGTGTATGAATGATAGGATGTATACGTATATATATGTGTATCTATGCGTTTGATGATTGCAAAGTGATGTTGCTTATTTGATTGTGCATGTCTTGTGAATGCATGGGTATGAATATGTTGATGTTGAGTGTGATGATTGGGCGATGTGATATTGTATCTGTTGACGCATGTGCCGTGGTATAATGATGGGAAGAGAGGGTGTGGCCTTCTTATTGATATTTCCTCTGAAGTATAAGGGGCAAACACTGTGTATTGTATGTTATGAGTGAGGTTTTAGAAGTGTTTATGCTGGAATTATGGCTTAGGTCCCTTGGGAATGAGCTTAGGAAGAGTTATGTTAGGAGATTGATGTGGTATGGGTGTACGGGACACCGTATGGGCGTACAGGACATCGTACAGGCGTACCAAGTAGGGGAGTTGAGGGGAGTTAGGCTTCTAGAGACTGTACGAGCATACCAAAAGGGTGTTCAGCCATACGCGTACTCACAGGAAATTGGGTTTATCAGGTGGATTGTGGATGTACAGACGTACCAAATGGGGTACAGGCGTACTGTCCCTCACAGGAAAATCTGCTTGTCATGAGTTTTAGCTCCGTATGGGCATACCAAATATCGTACGGCCATACGCAACTTAAATTTGACTTTTCAATGGATAAGAATAAGCTTTTCCCTTGCTTTTCTTTTATCCTTCTCTTTCCTAAACCCTTAGAAATATTAGAGTTAGAGTCCTTAGTGTCAAGAGAAGCGTGAAGACTAAAAATTGAGGGAGTTGAGTTTTTGTATCGGGTTACATGATTACATTAGAAGTCTCACTACTACAGGTTTGTGCTAGATGTGTGATTTGTGCTAGTCGTGTTGTTGTGCTTGGTTAGCTTGTTTCTTTTTCTTAAGACCTGAGTAAGGTCTAGAAATGATGTTCATGTTGATGTGTTATTGTTTGATGCTTTCTATTGTTTATTTATGACGGAATGAGTATATGTCATGCATCATATGTGCATATACGTTCATGGCATGTATGGTGATGAAGGAATGAAAGGAAAAAGAAAGTGAGAGATGAGAGCAGAGCTATAAGGTCTGGGTATACTAGGTCAAATAATGATGATGGGATTCCTTTGAGGAATCATTTAGATAAATACCCTCCTTATGGGAGATGAGTCTCGAGGCCTACAGTAGGAAATAGGTGCAAAGCACCAAACAGTTATATGCCCTCCTTTAGGACATGAGTACCAGTACCTACAGGGACCCAGTATGTGTGAAAGGAATGTACACAATTATAGGAAAACAAGAGTGAATGTAAAGAATGAGGATGAGGAAGAATGCAAAGCATGATTGCATTCGCACTGCATGTATTGGAGATGCATTTTATGAAGTTCTCTATGATGATATTATTGATTATGATGTTTGATGTAAAATACTTGGAATGGCTTGATGTGTTGTGAGCTATACTTGTGTGCTTGCTTATGTTTTTCTAGCACCACTGAGTTTTATACTTAGTTTTTATCATTCGATGAATGTAGGTACTGAGCCTTCGGGAGAGCGAGCCGAGAAGTGATAGAGGTCATCAATAGAGAAGGATTATTCTTGAAGTGGTACTGGACCTTAGAGGCATACTCCGACTCATTTTCGTTAGTGTAGTTTGTATTAATCATAAAGGCAGTAGTCAGTACTGTATTTGGGTGGTGTTATGTAATTATTAAGAACCCTGTTGTATGGATTGACTCATGTATCTATGATATATATATATATATAATTGTCTATCTTTCTAAATCTTATGAATGTATGACTGAATATAAATCCAGGGTATGATGTGTTTGATAAATGACTGTCACACTACTATTATATTACCACCACTAAATACAGGGACGCGTACCCATATGAACTTTAATAGGCTATAAGGACGATGTATCCCTTGTGGTGTGAGTGGCAGTTTTCTTTAGGGAGGATTGATACTCATGCTACGGGAGCATATTAACCCAGGTATGGGCTGGGTGTGACAGCCTTCCCCTCAAAGACAGAACTCAAATGGGGGGCCTGGGGGGCAAGGAGTTACTGCTCACCCAAATAGAGAAGTTGGAGAATCGTCAAAGGCTGAAGAAAGATATCTTCCCCCTCATAGGAGGGAAGATGGTAGCAGAACTCCATAAGGTAGGATAAATGGGAGGCCACCCATGTTACCACTCCAGATTTTTGCTACTACCAATCCTTATATGCAGCCGGATCAGTATGATATGGAAGCACCTCTAGGCAGGGGCTCAAGGGGCACCATTCCAGGTTTGAACATGCCTCTTCCTCAGGCCACTCAAGCACGGGATGCCATTAATATAGATGTTGTAAGAGAGATGGTTCAGGAGTTGTGTGGACCAGGCCTGAGATAACTAGGTCATCCTGAATTTCATAAACCATATCTTGATGCTGTTGATAGGGATAATCCATATCCACATGGATACTGAATCCCAGATTTTACTTTGTTCTCAGGAGAAAATGGACAATCCTCTGTTGAGCATGTTACCAGGTTCACTATTTAATGTGGGGAATTGGCAAACTATGATAATTTTGACTTTTTTAGGTTGCGTCTATTTCCCAACTCACTGACTGGTGCGGCTTTCACATGATTCACTACTCTTTCAAGGAATTCACTCCAAACTTGGCAGGACTTGGAACAACAATTTCACACTCAATTCTTCAGGGTTAAGCCTGAAGTGTGTGTACAGAACTGTCAAGAGACACTCAAAGAGTAGATGAGAATGCTGATTCTTTTATTGCCAGGTTCAAAAAGATGAGGAATAGATGTAAGGTCTTCCTGCCAGAAGGAGAGTTCATGAAGATGATACAAAGAGGGCTGGATATAGAACTCTGCAAGAAGTTCCAGGGCATGAAGTTTAGAGATTTCTATGAATTGGCTACAAAGTCTTAGAATATGAAGAATTGCTGTGAGAAGAAAATCAGATAAGGAAGACTATGGGGTCCTATTTTTAGGATACAGTGGAGCCTGATGTAGCAGTTGATGATGTGTTGAGTTCTGGCTCATTTGTCTGTCCTTCATTGGTTAAGAAGGTACTAGATTTATGGAAGAAGCAGGCTGCTTCCTCACAACAGCCGCAGTGTACCTTTGAAGTTACTAAAATAGAAGAAATATTTGATTTCCTGTTGAAAGAGAAGGTTATTAAGCTTCCTTCTGACCACAAGCTTCCAATAATAGAGGAGTTGAAAGGTAAGGATTATTGCAAGTATCATAATTCATGGACTCATAATACCAATGCTTGTTGGACATTCAGGAATCTAATTCAAGATAGAATAAACAAAGGAGTTTTAAAATTTCCTGAGAAGAAGGAGACCATGATGGTGGATGAAGATCCTTTCCCGATGCCAGTAGTAGCTACAACTGCAGACTTGCATTCTTGGTTAAACAATAGTAGGTCTGAGAGGCAGATATAGAAAGGAAGGGTGAAACACTTACCAGCTAGGAATACAAAGAAACATGCTTGGACTCTTGTGAAGACATTTGTGGGAAACAAGGTGTTTGAACATGAAAAGCCTCATAGGGTAACTGTCTAGCAAAGGTTAGGGAAACCTTGGAATGTATGGAAAAGAGAGGATAGTGTTTCTACTTTGCAGCAGAAAAAGCAGCAAAAGAAAGTGAATAAAGAAAGGCAGCCTTAGTTTATAGTTCCTCCACTTATCCCTGCATGCGGATGGCATAGGTTATGCAATAAGAAGTTTCCTGAACCCTTGACAAGGATGTAAAAAATGAGATTGCAAAGAAATAAAGCATCAGAAAGAAGGAGACTTCAGCCATAGAGTGAACAAAAAGAAAGATCAAAATTCAATAGAGTAGCTACTAAGGATGCTGAAGCCAAAGAAGAGGACATTATCTCTATGCAAACTAAGGAAGATATTAGGTCATTTATAGTCAGAGGTATTTCTGTTCCTTTAAACCCTTCCGCTAATGTAATTACCCTACCATGTGAGTTTATGTAGAAGGATGAGGAGATTGAGGTTCCAAGTGCCTAAATCGGGACAGACACTGTAGAGTATTATACTGGAATTTCAATTCAAGTATCTCATCCCCAGAAGCTAAAGAGAGTTATGTTTGAGAAGCCGGGGGAAGAGATGACTAAGCATATCAAGCCTCTCTACATTAAGGTGAATATGAATAGACGACCGATGTCTAGAGTGCTTGTTGATAATGGTTCAGCTGTAAATATTATGCCATCCACCATGATGTATCGGCTCGGGCGCATCGAAGATGACTTGATTGAGATAAATGTGCAAGTCTTAGCTTTTAATGGAGAAGTTTCTAAAACTTTGGGTATTCTGCTAGTGGAGCTCACAGTAGGGTCGAGCACTTTGTTGTCAGCCTTTTTTATCATTAATTCTAGTGTAAACTACCAAGCTTTGTTGGCGAGGGATTGGATCCATGCAAACTGGTGTATTCCATCCTCTTTACACCAATTTTTACTATTATGAAAAGAAAATGATGTGGAAGTAGTGTGGGCTGATGACATGCCTTTTCAAGTAAAGTCGGACTAGTGGACCTAAATTAGTGTATATGTCAGAGGAAGATGTGATGTCCCTTCAGAAGAAGTCGCAAGGAGAATTGACACCTATAGACATCATGCCCTATGGGCCGATGAGCCTAATTGTGACTATAGAAGAGGTCAATGATTAAGTTCTCCCTAAAGGAGATAGCCGCAGCTGTAGCAGCTTCATGGAAGTGGGAAGTGCAGTGTTTGTTAGAATGGTTAGCAGTAGAAGATGAAGGTGTCTTTGGGGCCAAGGTGATTTTTGAAGATGAGGAGGATAACATGCATAAGGAGGAGATTTGGATGGAAGATCTTAAGGAGGCTTCGTATAAATTTGAGGATGAACGCCCAGCTATTTTGGATCCACTGGAGGAAATAAACTTGGGATTGGCTGATGCCCCGTGGATAACTTATATTAGTTCAACTGTAAGCAAAGATTTAAAGCAACAGATCATAGCTTTATTGAAAGAGTTTAAAGATTATTTTTCCTGGGATTATGATGAGATACCAGGGCTTAGTAGAGATGTTGTTGAGCATAAACTACCTATTAAGCCTGAGTTTAAGCCATTTCAGTAGCCACCCAAGAGGATATCTAAGGAAGTGGAACTTAAGGTGAAAGAATAGATTGAAAAGCTACTTAGGGCTAAGTTTATTCAGCCTACAAGGTACACACAATGGCTTTCTAATATTATTCCTGTTGTCAAAAAGAATGGAAAGCTGCGTGTGTGTATTGATTTCAGGAATCTAAACTTAGCCACTCCAAAAGACATATATGTAATGCCAGTGGTAAACGTGTTGATTGATGCAGCTTCAAGAAATGAGATTCTCTCATTTTTGGATGGTTTTTCTAGTTACAATCAGATTATGATTACAGAAGAAGACACTCACAAGATAGCCTTTCGATGCCCTGGTTCAATTGGAACATTCGAATGGCTTGTGATGCCGTTTGGTCTTAAGAATGCTGGTGTGACTTACCAACGTGCAATGAATGTTATTTTTCATGACATGATCGGGAAGATTTTAGAGGTGTACATTGATGATATTGTGGTTAAATCAAAGATGGTCATGGAGCATGTAGAACATTTGAGAATAAGCTTTGAAAGACTACGAGTGTACAAGTTGAAGCTTAATCCACTCAAATGTGCCTTGGAGTTCGTGCTGGTAATTTCTTGGGTTTTTTGGTTCATAGCAGGGGCATTGAAATAGATAGGAATAAGGCCAAAGCAATCAAGGAAGCTCAGCCTCCAATAAATAAAAAGGAGTTGCAGAGATTTCTAGGGCAGGTGAATTACTTAAGGAGATTTATATCCAATCTTGCAGGGAGGACTAAGGAATTTTCAAATCTGTTGAAGTTAAAAGAAATTCAAGAATTCAAATGGGAGGAGAAACCCCAACTTGCTTTTAATAAGATAAAAGAGTATCTTTCCAGTCCTCCAGTAATAGTTCCTTTGAGGTTAGGTATCCCTCTAAAATTGTATATTTCTGCTGCTAGTGAATCCATGGGTTGTCTTCTAGCCCAAGATAATTTTATGGGTCACGAGCAGGCGATTTATTTTCTCAGCAGGATCTTAACCATGAACGAAAGAAAATATTTATTGATTGAGAGGCTATGTTTGGCTTTGTTTCTTACGTGTACTAAGCTACGGTACTATTTGATCAATAATTATGTATATGTGATATCTCCTACTGATTTGATCAAATATATACTAAACAGACCATTGATAACTGGAAGAGTTGGAAAATTGTGTTTAGCATTGGCAGAATTCACTCTCATCTTTGATGTTCATAAGCAGCCTTGGGTTTTGAAGTTTGATGGTTCAAGTACAGAAAGCAGCGCAGGAGTAGGAGTGGTGATTACATCTGTAAAAGGGACAAAAATAACTCTGTCTTTTAATTTACAGTTTAATTGCACCAATAACCAGGTTGAGTATGAGGCTCTGGTAATTGGGTTGGAGATTTTGCTGGAATTAGGAGCTAAAGAGATCCTGGTTATTGGGGATTCCCATTTGGTTTTGAAATAGCTCTTTGGAGAGTACAAATGTAGCAGTCTGTCACTGGCTGCCTATTTTATAGTAGCCGTGCAACTGCTTGACCAATTTAAGGAGGTTTCATTCATGTATGTTCCAAGGGAGTCAAATTGGGAAGCTGATGAATGAGCACAATTGACTTTAGGATTGAGAATGTCAGAAGAGCTTACTAATCGACTCATTATTGTCGAGATAAGGAGTCACCCATCCATTTCAGAATGGAGGATCTTGATGGAAAGTTTGAATGTTAAAGTTAATTTGGTTGAAGATTGGAGAGTTAAATTTACAAAATATTTGGCTAACCCAGGAAAGAAGTTCCCTTATAGGGTTAAAGTACAGGTTTTAAATTACATCTTACTTAAGGGGGAATTGTATAGGAAAGGTTTTGATGGTCTGCTACTAAGATGTCTAGCTTTTCCTAAGGCCATGGAGGTCATGAAGCAGGTGCATGAAAGTATTTATGGAGCACACCAAGCTGGTGTCAAAATGAGATGATTGATTAGGAGACATGGCTACTATTGGCCAACGATCTTAAAATATTGTGTTTCTTATGCTAAAGGTTGTGTTCAATGCCAGAAGTATGGAAGTGTACAAAGAGTTTCAACTGATGAACTGTTCTCAATTATGAAGTCGTGGCCTTTTAAAGGTTGGGCCATGATCACATGTTTTTATGTTGCTTTTTCATAATCATTTCCTATGTGTTTTAAGTGTTTTGTTTTAGTTTTCTTTAAATTTTACTAAGTATTTTGTATATTTTCATTGTTTTACTAATTTTATTGGTGAGAAGTCCTAAAATATTGTTTTGAGGACAATTTGAGTGAATTTGCAGGAAAAATAGGTGAAAAATGGCTAGGTAAGAAAGAATAACGATCAAAGCAAGGTACACGACTCGTGAAGCCTGTCACGAGTCGTTACAGAGGAAGGAACAAAAAGAAAGATGCATTGCTCGACTCGTGAATCCTGTCACGAGTCGTTACAGAAGAAAGGAAGAGAAAGCAAAGGCAAAAGATTAAGTGCACGATTCGCAACAAAGAGCACGAGTCGTTACAGAAGAATTTATGTTTTTGGGATCACAAGCACTCGACTCATGACATCAAGCACGAGTCATTACAGAAAGAGTTGAAGAAGAAAGGAAGGAAGCACTCGACTCGTGACGTCAAGCACGAGTCGTGACATAAGGATTTTTCAAAGGAAATTACTTGTACTTGAAGAGGCACGAGTCGTGAAACAGGAATTGGTACTCGCACAAGCAAGCATATGAGTCGTGACAATTCATACCGTTTGGGAAAGACGCGATTCTTTATCAACAGAACTACCATTCAACGGATCTATTTTGTCAAACAACACAATGTTTAGGAATAGTCATTTTGTTTATTATAAATAGG
>CANYBF010624716.1:0-12231 GCA_948192965.1 Dalechampia spathulata
GTGTGGATACTATTGGAGGCTACCTATTTTGGTGGTTTTTGGTTTGCTACAACCATAAACGCAATAGAGATCAAGAACGAAGGACATCTGCATTGAATGTAAGAGTTACTATCAAACTGTCGCTTCTAATCTCTAATCCTAATTCTCTGTGTTTTGATGCAAAGATATTCTTTTGGTTTGCTGATTTAAAATAAAAAATTTTAAATTTCTTCCGCTGCTCATTAACTACGCAAACCAACAGGAAGACTACTGCTGCCATCACCATTAACCCTAATGATGCTTTCCAGATCTTTAGTGATATTGCTGATCTTACCACCAATCGCCTGGAGCCAGAGCCTATTACAGTCGCTGCACTGGGATCCAAGCTGCAGAACTTAGACATTGAAGACCTCTTGCTGCCAAAGGTCTATGAGGATATCGCCACGCTGGTGGAGAACACCCTTGAAGGGCTTGTATATGAGGACACTGATGTCCCTATTTTTGTACTTTTTAATGATGATGTAATCCCATCTAAATATGAAGCAATAAAGATCAACTTTGCTTATGTTTGCGATGTGTATTCTAATGGTATTATGCATGAGCATGAGCATTACATGAGCATTTTTGACATTAACGCATCTTACATAAAAAATGTTAATATTAACACAGATGACAAGTCATGTCTTCTCCAGATTGCATCAGACTTGACCTTTGAAGAGAGAACAGAAATAATTAGCACACTGAAAAAGTACATAAAAGCCTTTGCTCTAGGCTATGAAGACATGCCGGGTGTCAACAGGTCCATCGCAAAACACAGGATTCCTACCAAGCCGGGGTTCAAGCCAGTCAAATAGAAGCTACGGCGCCTCTGACTAGAATGGGCACAGAAGGTCAAGGAAGATGTCCAGAAGTAGTTGGTTGCCAAATTCCTTGAGGTGGTTGACTATCCAGAATGGTTGGCCAATGTGGTTCCGGTTCCCAATAAAGATGGCAGGGTCAGAGTCTGCATAGACTTTAGGGATCTAAATAAAGAATGTCTAAAGGATGACTTTCCTTTACCTTACATCAACATGTTGGTCGATAGCGCTGCCACTAGTGCTATGTATTCCTTTATTGATGAATTCTCTGGATACAACCAGATCTTAATGGCAGTTACAGACAAGGTAAAGACAGCTTTCATCACAGAATGGGGGACCTATTGCTACAAGGTCATGCCCTTTGGCTTAAAGAATGCAGGTGCAACCTACCAGCAAGCTGCAACAACATTGTTGCATGATTTAATCCACAAGGAAGTCAAAGTCTATGTGGATGACATGATGGTGAAGTCCCCCACCAGAGAAGAGCATCCAGTTGCTCTAGAAAGATTTCTCATGCGCGTTGAGAAATATGGACTCAGGTTGAACCTGAAAAAATGCACATTCGGGGTGACATCTGGCAAGCTGTTGGGTCACATTGTTAGTCAGAGGGGTATCAAAGTAGATCCTGATAAAGCAAAGTCAATCATTGAAATGCCTATTTCTAGAACTGAGACAAAAGTTAGGGGATTCCTGGGACAGCTCCAGTACATCAGCAGATTCATCGCCAAGCTTACTACTATATGTGAGCCTATCTTCAAGCTTTTGAGGAAGAACCAGCCTATGGTTTGGGATAATAACTATCAGTTCACATTTAAGAGGGTGAAGCATTACCTCTCTAACCCGCTGATTCTACAACCACCCTGGCCGGAAAAACCATTGCTACTCTATCTAGCCTTAGAAGAGGAGTCGGTAGGTGCTATGATGGCTCAAGAGAATGATGCCAGAGTCAAGCATGCTGTCTACTACCTGAGTAAGAAGCTCTTGCCAACTGAATGCAAGTACACCACTGTTGAGAAGCTATGCATGGCTATGGTCTGGGTTACCAAGAAACTCAAGCATTACTTCCAGTCATACCAAATACAGGTAATCTCCTAGGTTGATCCTATGAAGTACTTGTATACAGCTCCTTCGCTAGTAGGAAAACCCTCTAGGTGGCTGATCCTGTTGTCAAAATTTAATGTGCAATCCGTCACTACCAAGGTGATTAAAGGCAGAGCAATTGCCGAATTCTTAGCATCCAAGCCGATGGATGATTCTGAGACTTTTGAATTGGACTTCCCAGATGAGCACTTGAGGGCAGTTGATGTTCAGAAATGGCAGTTGCACTTTGACGGTGCAGTCAGCAGAATGGGTGCAGGTGTAGGAGTTGTGCTAATCACTCCTGAAGGTGAACTAATAATGCTTTCAAAGCAGCTGAGCTTCTCAGTCACCAACAATATGGCTGAGTATGAAGCATGTCTCTTTGGGCTAGAAACATTGCTAATGGTTGGTGCCCTAGATGTACATATATTTGGTGACTCAATGCTTATCATTCACCAATCCACGGCTGAATGGGAAGTCAAAGAGGAAAGGCTTAAGCCTTATGCTGAATACATGAAACTTATGGTCCATAATTTCAGCTCCTGCCAATTTATTCACATGCCGTGTGAAGAAAATCAGATGGTCAATGCCTTGGCCACACTGGCTTTAGTCTGTGAGCAACCACAGAGTCAAATCCGGCCTGTGTTCATCGAGCAGTCAAAGATTCCTTGTTATTTTGGAGAATGGGTTATGGCACTAGACCAGCAAGAGGAGACCCCATGGTACACTAATATCATGAACTTTTTGAAGACTGGTACTTATCCAGAGGAAGCTAACAGAACTGATAAGCTAGCTCTACGCAGACTAACATCCAACTTCACTTAGCACCAGGGTGTTCTTTACAAAAGAACAGCATATGGTCTATAACTTCGATGCATATCAGGGAAAGACATTAAGTCAGTCATGGAAATGGTACACGTTAGTGTATTTGGGCCTCACATGAATGGGTTTGCACTTTACAGGAAGATCCTCCGCTAAGGATATTTCTGGCTCACTATAGAAATAGACTACATACAGTTTGTACGGAGATGCCATGAATGCCAGATTCATGGAGACCTGAGTCACCTACCACCAATCGAATTGTAGAACCTGACAACGCCTTGGCCATTCTCAGCTTGGGGAATTGACATCATGGGTGAGATTCACCATAACGCATCTAATGGACACTGGTACATACTGGTAGCAGTGAACTACTTCTCTAAATGGGTGGAGGCAGAATCCTACAGTAAACTAGGGGTAAGAGAGGTTGCTAAGTTTATAGAAAAGAATCTCATATGCTGATATGGAATGCCATATCACTTGGTGTCAGACAACGGAGTGCAATTCCAGGCCCAAGTTGCAGACTTGCTAGAAAAATATGGGATTGATCACCATCGATCCTCTCTGTATCGACCTCAAGCTAATGGGGTGGTCGAAGCGACTAATAAGACGATCAAGTGAATCTTAGCCAAAATGGTATAGACCTACAGAGATTGGCATAAGCAGTTGCCATTCACCTTATGGGGTTATAGAACCACTATAAGAAGTCCCATGGTTTACGGGATAGAAGCCGTATTGCCAATCGAAGTGGAGCTAAAATCACTTCGCGTCATTCTAGAAGCTCAGTTACCAGAAGCTGAGTGGAAAAGGGCCAGGTACAAACAATTGGTCACTATTAATGAGAAGCAACTGCAGGCTCTCTATCACCTATAACTTTACAAGAAATGCATGGCAAACGCATTCAACAGAAAGGTTAAACCTGTAGCCATACAGGAAGGCGATATGGTCCTGAAGCAAGTCAGGTTGGCTATTTGTGATCCTCATGAAAAGTTCAAGCCCAACTGGGAAGGCCCATTCCTAGTTAAAAAGATCCTCTCCAAAGGCGCTTTTCGCATCTCAGATTTGGAAGGGAATTAATTCTCAGAACCTGTCAACCTTGACTGGCTAAAGAAATACTCTGTCTAGAGCAGAGGGTAAAAAGAAAAGCAAAATAAAAATGAAAAGCCTGGTGAGCTGAAAACCTACATAGGTAGTTCATGCAAAAGTTAAGGTAAAAAGAAAAACATTCACTCGATAAGTTGAAAATCCATTTGGACAGCTCATGCAAAAGTTCGAGCTCTTTAAAAACAAAAGGATAGAGTTAAAATAGTTGATCAGAAAATCTCGCATTAGGCTGGTCAATAACAGAGGTTGAGTCTGATGTGCATCTGGAACTTCTGTGTTAGGTTTAACATTTTCACGTAAATGTTTTAATCTCATTAATGCAAATGGAACACAGGTTCATAAACTTAGCCTTAAGTAATACTAGTTGCAAACACAAAGCATTCTCATCCTTTATCATATGTTATTGCTTAACAATATCTTATAGTACAGGATTCAAACTTAGCGCAACACCCACAGCTTGTACTCATCATCAGTGGCAGGTCCAGCTCCAGGAATCTCCACCAGTGCTATCCGGCGACGAGGCCAGGTCCTCTCCACATGCTCCATAAAGTGAGGCACCAGCCTACCTTCCTCAAACTCTGTTAGCCGGGGTATGGTCTGTCGTTGACCATACTGATGGCAGATCCTGGCAGGACTGTAGTGCGTACAATGCCTGAATCCTGGTAGTGGGATATAATATATGTAAGTCATTATAGTAACGTGGTGTATATTCCACCAGGGACAGCTCCACCTGATCTCGCTCTCAGGTCGAGTCCCCATCCATTCAATCCAGCCTTAGAATGACATTGTCCTTGCCTCACCAAAGGCATAGCCCCTCCGTATGTGGCTATGAGGAAAGTATCTCTGCAGGTCCCCTGCTGGCAGTGCCAGAATCCCAAGCTTCTCTTGAAGCCAAATCTGTAATAAAATAAGATAAAAATAAAAGCTCGTTGAGTTGAAAACCTTGCAAAAGGCTGCTCAGACAAAAGTTAAAGCAACCCACTGAGCTGAAAACCCAAGGGGGCAGTTTAGGCAAAAACCCGATGAGCCGAAAACCTTGCAAAAGGTAACTCATGCAAAAGTTTGGACAAAAATGCAATTTTTCTAAGTTAAAAACCTATAAAGGTGGCTTAGAATTCTTACCTGCAGAAGAAGCAGACTCCCACTGAAGCGCTCAGATAGGCCTCGCTTCACTTTATCCAGACCAATGATCGTCTCTGCTATGATCATGGGAAAAGGGGTCAGGCCCTGCATCATTTAGTCTATGACAGGCCTTATCAGTATGTCCCCATGGTCGGATGGATCAACAAACAAGAATTTCACCAGCAATCTGAATCCAGCTACCTTTAGCCATGAAGGGGTATCTATCAATTTCTTTCAGCATAGCTGGAAGAGAGCAACGATATTTACAGAATCTTCTGTAGTTAAGAGGCACCTTGCAGTGGTCAAGTTGATGTCAAAGGCCCTCATCAGATACAATTCTGCCTCTCCGGTTGATGCACGCATTGTCAACATTACCGACATCTCGCAAGTGACTCCGAGGATAGCAGCGAGTTTCTCGTACATCAGACACAGCTCAACATGCCCAAACCGGAATACATGGACCACTGGATCCTAGATTTAGGCAGCAGCATGCAAGAAAGCATTGTTGATAGTGACTTGCTGAAAGGTTCTCAGGTATTGGAGTCTGATCTCGCCCAATCGACTCCACTCATCATTTCCCCAACGGCGGGAAAGAGCGCGGAAGGCAGACAATGATTGCTGAGTCATTGTATATCTAATTTCTGCAAGGAAAAGTAGATGAGCTATGTTGTGCTAATAAACATATAAGCATGGTATATTTATAAGCAGCAAACAATATTGGATTCCATTGTCAAATTCAAAAGACACACAGTACAAGCCTTTGTCTATTTTTACAGTCTGTAAGCAATAACCCTAGCGTACTAGGCACGCAATGCCAGTCTGTAATGCATTATCTTATTCTAGTATAGAAACTACAGATTTTTGATGCCATGCATGTGGAAGCCTGACGTCACATCATCTCTATGCATCATCCTCCCTGGAGTGATCGTCCTCAGGACTGGGACTGTCCATAACCTCAATATTGTAACGATCCAGACGCGCTATCAGCCGTGTAATCTCTTGGTCCCTCTCCTCTGTCATCCGAGTGAAATGATCATGCTCCTCTCGCTCCACTTACCTACTGGACTGCAAGCATGAACATATAGGCATATAAGTCATGCATTCATGCATTTCCATGCAAAAGTATTTTATAACAGGTACCCACCTAGACATCCAACATCTTAGACATATGGTAGCAGCGCAACCCTATCGACAGCCTTGAAGCATCCGCTATGGTATCTCGAGGCACGTGCAAGACCAAAATGCATGTCAAACCATTGAAGCTCAAAGTATAGTAAAACAAGAGTACTCACATGGGTCGTGTGTGGAGGATCAAACTCAATCTCACTCCTCGCTGGCACTGGATAAGAGGTCTCATAATGACGACCCATCTCGTCATAAGTGAAGACCAAGGGGTTCTGTGGCCACATCAGCTAACCTTCTATAAAATATGACAGACGCCCATATTCTGGGGGCACCTCTGGGGTACCCGACATTGACACTGGTGGGATAGCCTCAGCTCCAGAATTGTGAGATCTCTTCGAGGCACCACTACCTCGAGAACTACCAACAGTTGGTGAACCCCAACATCCACCTCTACCTTGGGAAATATTAGGTCTGACTCTAGACCCGCCAGCTTCATCATGCTGACCCCGGTATGTAGAGAGTTCCACACGCCCCAGTAATCTTAGTTGGATGAAGATCGAATATTCCACTGGCAACTCTGATAAACGCTCCCGCCCGGGTATCCCAGTCAACCCAATAATCACCTCTAGGTCTGTATCAGTACATGAAGCCCAAAACATCACGTGTGGTGGTGCAGCAGACTCTACACAACTCTCTGGCTCCAGCTGCCAATCTATCACACGCTCTCCTAGATAGAAGAGTCTACCTTCGAGACTTTCCAACAGCATGTGTTGCTCATCCTTACTCATTGAACTAGACAAGTATCCCGACCTCGGATGAATATTGTCCCAGGGATAGGGACACACCTGTTCCAAAAGCAACGAGAAAATAAGAACCTGCCCAGGTATTTCTCAAACCAGTCCAATGCAGTTTAATGTTGATTAAATTGTTTCTTCTTACCTGATCCTAGGTTAAGTTGTTGAGGTGCTCTCTCAGCTTATCCATCGTATAATCAAGTATTCGACATGGTGCGCTCCATGCTTGTAGATGAGAAAAACCAAGCGGTAATCCTTATGGAACCTCAGGCTCTGGCAGTAGCCCGAATTCATATGCCATGATCTACAAGGTCAATATACATAGTCAGCAAGACTCAGCCAGACATTGCAATAACAGAATCAACAGCATTCTACTTACCTCTATGACCTGCTAGCAGCCAATGAAACGGTCTCTACAATGCCGACTGCAAAAATCCAAACCCTGCATCAAGTGGGCCAGATCGGCACTACCCTAATCATATCGCCCAATAACGTCCAGATCGTGAAGGGCCCATAATACAGACATGTGAATACTATTCCTGGCATCATTGAATAAAGTACACCCCAGTGCATACAGTGAAAAGCTGTGAGTGTACTGTTCTATAGAGATGGTCCTGCCCAGTCTCTCTGCCAGCACTGCCTCCTGGAGACAATCATATGAAATAATGCACCCACCTCTCACATTAGGGGACACACCCAGCAGAACAAAAATCATGTCATATACCTAACGTAGCGATGTCAGCCTGGCATCAAATGGAAGAGGCAGCCCAGCACACTCTTGCCCAGTAATTCCGATAAAAATACTTGGGGTGATAGCAATCTCACCCACACGTAGATGGAAAGTATGAGTGGAATCCATCCATCGCTCGATCATGGTAGTAATAACAAATCTATTACTCCTCTGTTTTGCACCAGTAAAACAAGAAATGTACGGACCAAAATAGCTCTGGTCTACTCTGGCACGTATCTCCCAGGGCAATAGGGGGTACCACTCACTAATCCTCCAAATACTGCCAGTTTCAATGACTGTTCGCTCCCTCTACAAATTACAAAATTCAGGTTAGTTTTCAGACTAGAATTATAGAATGAATACAATAATCACAAAGGCTCAGAGCTCCTCCTCTCTATCCTAAATGCACCTATTCATGCCTAAAATGCATAATCTTTCAAAAAAATGGTAAAAAAATGCATGTTTCAGCCATTTTTCACCATCATGTGCGCCACAAATGACCCCATGTGTGCCACACATGATGTCATGTGCGCCACACCGAGCCAAGTCACTAAAAACTCACCTTCTCGGGAGGAGCTTGGGACCGATGGGAGTCTATGGCAAAGGTTTCTGCAATTGGGTCGCCAAAATGAGCCCCAAAATAGCTGTGACGGGTTGTGTGCTCGGTTAAAGTGTAGCTCGGGATGGATTCAGGGTCTCGGGGGGTCGGTTCCATCCTAATTCCAGCCATTTTCGCAAAAACACTAAATTTTCAGTTTAGGAATTGAGAGAAAATCAATTTTTGGGGGTAGAACAAACTGATTTTTGGATTGGAACTTGGAAATTTCAAAATTTCCAAGGGATGTGCGCAATACATCGTGAGATGTGCACTGCACATAGCAATTTTTGCTAATATGCACCACCTTCTAGAGGACTCTGCTAATGTGCGCCACCCTCTCACCAAAATGTACATGAAAAATTAGGCCTCTGGCAAAAATTTCAAAATTTTTCAAGGTCGTTTGCCCAAT
Source organism: Dalechampia spathulata (assembly GCA_948192965.1). Taxonomy (NCBI): domain Eukaryota; kingdom Viridiplantae; phylum Streptophyta; class Magnoliopsida; order Malpighiales; family Euphorbiaceae; genus Dalechampia; species Dalechampia spathulata. The sequence continues at coordinate 8,618 of CANYBF010624716.1, forward strand.
CGAGCTCAATTTTCATGAGCCGTAACGTGTGAAAAATCCAGAAAATCAGTCAGAATGCAGCAGACTGATACTCAAAAATTCAAGTGTTTTTCCTGGACCATTTCAATACCAATTTCACTGACCAATTATTTTCCTATGTCTGGCAAAGATAGAAAATTGATCCAGCAGATGATCAAAAGCAGTCAAGCCTTTGACTTCTGGTCAAGCCGTTGACCAGATAGTGTTGCATTCCGACAGAGTGCCCCAAATGCAGACTTTGGAGATAGACAACACTTATTTGATGGTGCGAGAACAAGATCTGACATTGATCACCCAAACCCAGCAGAAGGTCATCTTTGGTTCTGCTGTAGAACTGCCCGATCTAGCAGAGATCACCAAGTCAAGTCTTTGACTGCTAAACCCTAACGCATAGGCATCTGAATGCCGACTTCAGATAATTTACTCGCAAGGAAGCCATCGGTCTCGTAGTGACCACCAGTCAACCCTGATTGGAGTAGCCTAAACATCGGGCCCCCAGTAGTGTAACTGAGGTACTTGCTGGTCAAAACCGTCAACCAGAAATGTTAGAGACCCAACCGAGGATCCTGAAAGCCATTTCAGAGATATCTGGCATTTATGTGATGGCACGAGAATAGACCCAGCAGATGGTCGTCTAGGTCCCGCAGTTGACCACAGAATCCAGTAGTGATCACAGAGCCAAGCCTTTGGTTCCTAAATCCTAGCGCATAGGCATCTGGATGCCAGCTTCAGATGATTAACTCGCGACGTTGCCATCAGTCTCATTGGGGACCATTGATCAGCCTTGGTCATCCAACCCGAGTACCGGGCTCCTAATGACAGAATTGGGATTTAAGCCTCAATGCGAGCACCTCTGTGAGTCAGGTACGCTTCCTACTCCTTATGAAAAGTCATGTTATGATCATATCGCATTTTGATGACTTACGCTTAAGTCATTTCAAAATAGTCCTGATCAGGGGGCAAACTGTTGACCCTGACTTTTCATACTCGTGCAATTTTGAGTTTCTGTTGATTTGGCTCGATTTTAGTCCCCAATATCGATCCCGATTATGTACAAAGGCCTCTGTGTCTTCCTTTATGTATTCTGGTGCACAGAACACCTTAGAACTAGTGGGGCCCACCATGGTGCCTGACAGGACCCGCCACCTATTCTGAGTGCTCTGTGCATACAGAACACACTTCACTGTTGCTTACATAAGTCAAACCACTTCAAATGCAAAATATTACATTTTTAGCCCTGGACACTATTCATTATGAATAATGTACAGGTGGGCCCACCAAGCAATAACGGGGCCCGCTGCCCCTGATAATCTATTTTGTGTATTCTATACTTATAAAATACATTTCCGGTTGCCTTACGCAAGGCACAATGCTTGGCATCGCAAATGTCATCTTCTGGGCCCACTGCGCTGTGGGGCCCACTTAGGGCATTAGTGGAGCCCACAGCCTCTATTAAGCCTATTCTGTGTATTATGTACTTACAGAATATATTTCACGCTTGCCTACACATGGTACGATACACAAAATGCAAAGTATTACATTTTGAGCCTAGGTCACTATTAATTATGAATAGTACATAGGCGGGGCCCGCTTCCCCCCTCATTGGCCTATTTTGTGTATTCTGTACTTATAGAATACATTCCGCTGCTGCCTTATGCGAGGCACGCCCCGTGGCATCCCGAATGCCACATTTCTGGACTCGCCGCGGTGTGGGATCCACCAAACACTAATGGAGCCCGCTTCTCACTATAGTTCACTTTGATGCATTCTGTATGCACAGAACACATCATACCTACTGCCTTACTTGAGGCAAAATGCTTGGCATGCTATTGGTCACCTTTTAGGCCCTTTTATACTATAGGGCCCACTGGGGCACTATTCATCATGAATAGTGCATAGGTGGGCCCACCACTCGACTTGGCTTATTTCGAGTGTTCTATGCATACAGAACATATTTTCATTAATACTTACACGAGACACGACCTTCTGGCACGCCGAATGCCATTTTGGGCCAAAATAGGGTCGCAAACCCTAAAATGGGCCCATTAGCCGAAACTCGATGTTCGGGGTCGAATTTGAGAAAACTTATAACTGAAAAGTTTTTCAAAATGTCGATTGTACTTCAGTTGACATATAGCACATATCCAGTTTTTCTCGTATGAGCCGACGCGCATGGAGTAAAAATGAGATGTGCGGTGCACATCGCCCTATGTGCACCGCACATTGCATAGAAAAGACGTTTGGTCGGGAGCCTCCTCGGGACCGAATTTGGAAAAGCTTTGTTCTACAAAGTTGTTCCTCACAATGAATAATGCTTATAGGCTCGGGACGCATGTCCCGAAGCAACCACAATGGGCCCCACATGATGGGTCAAAAGGTGATGTGCGGTGCACATCACATGATGTGCGCAGCACATAGGCAATGTATGGCGCACATTGTCTTTGGAAATTTTCAAATCTGGGAAAAAATTACAAAATTGCCATGCCCAAAAATTGCTCTATAAATATAGAGCTTGGGGTCTGAATTAAAGACCCCGAATTTGCTCCAGAAGCAAGGAAAATCTCTGCCAAAATACTCTCACAATTAATTAAACACTTAATTAATTAAATCCTTAGGTTTTAGGGACTTAATTAGCTTACTTAGGCTCCCTAATCATGGAAGGAAGCAATATCAAGAAGAAAATCTGACCGAAATAAGGTAAATTTCCCTCTTTTCTTCAATTTTCTTGTTTCTGTTACTATTTACCGAGGGATCTGCTGTGCATATCACCTCATGTGCGCCACACACAACCTTTGTGTGGCGCACATTTATGAGTTTCCAAAATCGATTTTACCATTATAGTTGGAATTAATTGTCCTAAGCAGGCAAGCATGCGAGCATAAATGTAAGCACACAGCGCGTTATGTGAATTGGCATTGCAAGGTTGCACGTGAAATGACATATAAAGCTATATGGCATTTGGATGGCATGGTATATACATGTCATGTGATATAGCGATAAAAGTAACATGGCATATGCATGTCATGTGAGTATGAATGACATACCATATGCATGATATGGCAACCTAATATGTAAGCACATATTATGGCAAATAGTGTATGGCGTTATGCGTTTAACATTTTAGGGGTTGCGTAGTGTTGGGCGTATGCGTGGTATATACATAGCGTATACATAATGCATAGGGTGAATGGTATATCACATGCATGATATGTGAAATGATGGATATCATAGCATATGCATGTCATGGCATAGTATATGACATACCTTATATATAGTATGTGAATGATGTATAACATATCGTATGTATGATATGTGTGTGATGGTGTAATACATGGCATATGCATGACATGTTATATGTGTGACATACCAAATGCGTGGTATGTGAAGTGATGCATGACATGGTGTAAGAGTAGCGTGCCCCGGACGCGAGAGCGCTGCATGCTGTTCGGCGTGAGATGCCGTGGTGCTTGCTCTCAATGGCGCATTTCCATAGTTGATTGGTCTTTAACCTAGAAAGATCGCGTCGAGTTAAAAAATGGAGTCGCCACCTAGTTTGTTTTGTCAATTCAATTGAATGACTAGAAAACTAGGAAATA
>CANYBF010624725.1:0-17986 GCA_948192965.1 Dalechampia spathulata
TTAATAAATTTATTTTATTTACTAATTTACATTAAATAAAAATTAATTTATTATTTATATTTGTTAAAACTATTTTTATATTTGTTTTTGATAATTTTTAAAAAGTAATTGTTAAATTAAAAAATTAATAAAAATATAAAATAATACACTAATTATAATTAATAAATTTATTTTGTACACTAATTTATATTAAATAAAAATTTATTTTATTATTTATATTTTTTAGATTACTTTTTATATTTATTTTTGATAAGTTTTAGAATGTAATATTTATCTTCATATAAATTTTAAAAAATAATATTTATCTTTCAATTAAAATTAAAGGGAAGGGTAGAATTACAATTAATAAATTTATTTTATTCACTAATTTACATTAAATAAAAATTAATTTATTATTTATATTTGTTAAAATTATTTTTATATTTATTTTTGATAAGTTTTAAAAAGTAATATTTAAATTATAAAATTTTAATAAAAATATAAAATAATACACTAACTATAAAATTAATTTTCCAAGTTCCTTTGAATCCTTCATCGTGATACTATTTATTTACTCCTTGATTATGTTATTTAGATTAAAATTAGATAATATAATATAATATATAAAATAATTAATTGTTAATAAATAAAAAATAAAATTAGTAGTAATCATATTTGAATAAAATTTAGCATCTAATAAGTTCAAATAAAATTAGTAGTTTTTATCTTTATAAAATAATTATCTCCTCACAAATAAAAATAAAATTAATGATATTTATCTAATGAAAATAATATATATAATATAAAATATAAATAATACAATAATTATAAATTAATAATACTAATTTATATTTTCAATTTATGAACCTAATTTATGTTTTTAATTTATTTATTTTAGTAGTAAAATTAAAAAAATTGAAAATTTGAATTAGCGCATATAATAAGGCTATTAATTATAATTATTGTATTAGCTAATTAATTAAAGTATATTAATTTATATATAATAAATATATTATAGATTTTATATTATGTTATGAAAAATATAATGTTTGATATATTATTCTATGAATGTCATTAACTTGACCTTATATTAATTTGTTGATGTTGCTAGATAAAATCATATGATAGAATTATATTTTTAAAATTAGTAAATTAGTATCCTAATAAAAATATTGTTCATTTTCTAAAAAATTATAATAAATTCAAAAACCAATTTTTAAATAATTTAAATATCTTTATTAGTGCAAAATATAATTTTATTACCTAAAAAATATTATTTCAATTATATTTTCATCATAATATTCTATTAGTATTATTTATATCTTTTCAATTTGTTATTGTGATTATATTTATTAATTATATTATGTTGTATAAAATCCATTATACATCGATGATTCTAATTTGATCATGATATGAGGTAAAATTGATTTCAACTATAACAATCATCCAAATCCTTAGTCTAAAGTTACAAAGATAAAAAAATGGTAAGATAAAATGATGTTATCAAATTTCATCTTACTTTTTTATCTATGAAATATCAAATTTATAACATTTTTTTCAGGTTAAAAAGAAGTACGGAGCTATGATTGATGAGTAGCAAAAGAGAGATAATATGAAAAGACCAGAATGAGAACAAAAAAGAAACATCGCAAGTTTACATATGAATGGAACATTGAATAATGAAAATACAAATGCAAAGTGATAAAGGATACAATGGTTATGTAAAGCTCAATTGAAAGTACAAGGAATATAAGGTAAATAGAAAATTTCTTAAAACATTAATATCAATATTATTATAGTAATGATTTTTAATGCTTACGAACTTAACTTGCAGGAAATAAAATACATGAGCCTATATGTTGTACCTTATATAAGTTGAAACAAGTTCCAAATTGCAACTACTGTAGGGCAAAAAGATTTGAGCATGAACCTCCAACATTTTGCTACCAAAACGAAAAGGTCAAACTAGCTAAACCTTATGTACCAGAAGAATTATTACAATTATTTACTTCAAAATCAGAAAAAGCAAAGGAATTCTAAGTAAATAGCTGGTTATATAATAACTTATTTGCATTCACATCATTGGATGTCAATTTGGACAAGGAACTAGCATCAAATAGAAATGGAGTTTACACATTTAAAGCACAAGGACAAATATACCATGATTTACCACAATTAGTACCAACAGATGGGATTCTATGATATTTTCAATTGTACTTCTATGACTCCATCAATGAGGTGCAAAATAGAATGAAGAAAATGAAGAATATCACTTTATGTGAAGAAAATATAAGGAGGCTAACGAAGATTCTAGAAGAAAATCCTTATGTTAAGGTATTTCGAAGACTTAATACTTATGAGTCCTATGATAACCTTAATATTTGGATCAAAAAAAGGAATACAATAATAAATCATCAATATGAAGCTCCAATAGAAGAAGACATGGTAGGTATATAGGTTGAAGGTAATAACCTAAATGGAGCATTAAATAGAGAAATAATTGTACAAGCTCATTCAGGACAACGATACAGAGTCAAACACTTTTATGGATGTTATGATGCACTGCAATATCTAATTCTATTTCTAAGAGGAGAGAGTGGATGGTACCAGGATATCAAAAACATATAAGACCCAAATAAGAATCAATAAAATACTACAAATGATTATCAAAGTTTACAAATGACAACAGAGACAACAGCAGAGAATATCATTGCAAGAGAGGGACAAGGTTCGTATATTATTGCTTAAAATTAAATATATAATCTAATTCATCAAAAATTCAAAATGTTCCTTACATGAAAAAATATATGTAATTAATATGAATGATCAAATACAGGTGTAAAGGCACAAAATCCATGAAATGTATCTTGTCATAAATACTATTTCTAAATAAGAGAAGATGAACCATCTCTAATATTGATTTCTGGAAGACTATTACAATAATTTATAGTGGATGTGTATATCAAATTAGAGACAATAAGACTTGACTTTTATAAGACACAACAATCAGTAATACATGTTAAGCTATATCATGGCATAGTAGATAGTGTCAAAGCAGGGGAGACAAGAGGGAAACAAGTGGGGAAAGGAACAATCTTGTCAGTTAATCATATTGGAGGACCTAGAGACATGTGAAGAAGATACCTAGATGCAATGGCTTTGGTGCAAGCATTTGGAAAGCCTGAACTCTTTATTACAATGACATGCAATCCTGAATAGCAAGAGATAGTAGAGAATATGTGACTAGGAATAAAACCATTAGAAGTTCCAGATTTGATTGTTAGAGTTTTTAGAGCAAAGTTACAAGATCGCAAAGATAAGTTATACAAAAACAAAATATTTAATGAGGAGTAGCACATGTGCATGTCATCGAATTTCAAAAAAGAGGTCTCCCACATGCACACATCTTAGTCATATTGAAGTCTAGAAGCAAAGTAATTAGCCCATATCATTTTGATAAATATGTTATGGAAGAGATTCTAAACGAGATTAAGTATCCAGTATTGTACATGTGTGTAATAAAACATATGCTCCATGGTCTACATGGACAAGAAAATCCTAAATGTCCTTGCATGATTGAAGGAAGATACAGATTCAAATATCCAAGATCATAAAATAGCAAGACAATGTTAGGGCATAATGGATACCCTTTATACAGAAGACCTAAAAATGATCATTAGGTAACAAATTATTTATGTTATTAAAAGTATGTTTCATATTTTAATAAAATGAAAATCTTATTATATTGTAGGTGAAAAAGGAAAACAAGATATTTGATAACAAATGGGTTGTACCTTATAATCCTTATTTGCATACAAGATATGTTTATCATATCAATGTAGAGGTAATGAATTTTTTTTATGTAATATTGTATTATAATATGGTAAAATATTTTGTATAAATTTTGTACAAGAGGTAAAAAATAATTCACTAATCCTATATGTTAAATTATAATAGGTTTGCTCCAGATTAACAACAGTAAAATACTTATACAAGTATACTTACTGAATAAGCATACAGTGACATTTTTGCATAACCAGAACTGCAAGACATGCTTCAATGGGATTACGTGAAGAAAATGATGTTGACTGAATTCTTTGTTAAATGTTCAAAAAGTGAAGAAGCAAGTATGCTATTGTAAAGGGAATTTTCAGAGCATTATGTTTGGTATGCAAAAAATTGAGAATGGACAAAAAGAAAAACTAGAAATATCATCGGACTTGTAAATGCAGCCAACCCAATAGAAAGAGAAAGGTATTATTTAAGGATACTTTTAAATAATGTCAAGGGTCCAAAGTCATTTGATGATTTGCTTACACTAGATGGTATTCAATGTCAGATATTTAAGGAAGCTGTTATAATGAGGGGGTTGCTTAAATTAAATAAGAGCATAGAAGAATGCATGAGTGAAGCAACAGTATTCAAGATGCCATTAGAGTTAAGAAGATTGTTTACAATATTATTGGTTTATTGTAAGCCAACAAATGACAGAAAACTATAGGAAGATAATTTCCAATCGATAGCTAAAGATTATGTTAAAATGCATGAGAACTCAATAGATACACAAATTGCTTGTAGTTTGAGTGATATCTAAAAGCACTTGATAAGCATGAGTAAGGATATGAAAAGTTATGATATACCTACAAAAGAAAGTTATTAACTTAGCTAAATGGAGATCAATAATAGAGAGATTGCAGAGGAGATAGTAGTGCAAACAACGCAAGAAGATATTAATGCAGTGTTAAAGCTTAATTTGGAATAAAAATATGCATATATAGTGATAATGAATAGACTAAACTCAAGACGCACTGGAATATTTTATGTGGATGGACCAGCAGCTACAGGGAAGACTTTCTTATATTGAGCATTATTAGCTAATCTAAGATCAAAAGGAAATATAGCTCTAGCAATAGTAACTTCAGGTGTAGTAGCATCAATAATGCCAGGAGGAAGGACAACACACTCAAGATTAAACATTCCACTCAATCCCACAGAAATAAACATTATGTGGTATATTAAAGCAAAGTGGCTTAGCAATGTTGTTATGCAAAGCTAGCATGATCATATGGGATGAAGCACCAATGGCCAAGAAATATGTGGTGGGAATACTCGATAGAAATCTCAGAGATATAATGAATAATAATGATTTATTTGGTGGAAAAGTTATGGTATCTAGAGGTGACTTTAGATAGGTATTACCAGTGGTCCCCAAAGGAACAAGGCAAGAAACAGTTAATGCAAGTTTGGTAACATCATATCTTTAGAATAAAATGAAACTGCTCAAATTGATAAATAACATGCAAGCTAGATCAAATGTAACTTTCAGTGATTTCTTACAAAGAGTAGGAGATGGGGAAGAGCCTACAAATCATGATGGAAAAATAATCATACCAGATGAAAAAGGTGATACAAGATGATGGAAAAGATTCATGCAAGAAGACATTGATACAAAATGTGTTTCCTGATTGTGTTGAGAACTCCAAATCATCAGAATACATGACCAACCATGCAATATTGGCAATAAAGAATGGATATATGGATAAACTAAATTAGATGATGATAGATATGTTCCCGAGAGAGACTTAAGTGTACCTTAGTTATGACTATGTAGTTGATGACGTTAACAACAATTATTAAAAAGAATTTCTAAATAGCTTGCAACCGAATGGAATCTTACCATATATACTATAGTTCAAAGTTAATTGCCCAATAATACTTTTAAGGAATTTGGATGCATCGAATAGATTGTGCAATATAACTCGAATGGTACGTAGAAGATTTGAAAAGAATGTCATACATGCTAAAATAACAGCTAGGCAGCATGCTAATAGAGAAGTATTACTACCAAGAATACCATTGAATCCACCAGAAAGTGAAGAATATCCGTTCCAATTCAAAAGGAAGCAGTTTCTAGTGTGACTATGTTTTGCAATGACTATAAACAAGGCATAAGCACAAAACAATACCAAATGTAGGAGTATACTTGCCAGAAGATATTTTTTCCCATGGACAATTATATGTCACATTATCAAGAGGGATTTCAAGCTTAACAACAAAGGTATTAGTCAAAAAGGATGATCTAAAAAACAAGGAATCAACGTATACAAAAAATGTAATCTACAAAGAAGTGTTGCTATCGAATAGATAAATAAACATTTGTTCTCATTTTTTTTGTAAATGAATAGATGAAAACATTATATAAACAACATTGTAAATAAGTGCTTAATGCTTAAATGTCAAATATTAATTTAAAATTATAGAAAATGTTATCATAAGTGCATAATGCTTAAATGTCAAATATTAATTTAAAATTATAGAAAATATTATCATAGTAAAAATTTTTAAAAAATGAAATATAAAATTATTACAAAATAATGGGTCAAAAAAATGATGTTAACATGCAACACACATTTTCAAACTCTAGTGATACATAAAGCATTACATGTGTCACATGAAGCTATCCAACAAAAGGAAAACTCAAGTTTTGCAATAAAATCATAAATGTAAGGCCATTTATCTAACTGTGGTAAATCATTTAGGCAATTATAAGGTGATAAATACTACTACCACATTTAAAAGCCATCAATCCCATAAGTAAACCCACCAAAACAAGAAGAAAATTAAGAGAAGGAGAGAGAGGAGAACTCACCAATACTTAATGAGATCTTAATCCTTGATCATAAATGTGATTAGGATTTAAGTAGAATTAATTTATCACTAATTACCTAATTAAGAGTTTAATTAAGTATGATTAGTTATATCTTAATTTTGGAAGAGCTTTATCTTAAAATTGATTCAAAAGTCCTCTAAAATGTAATACCCAAAGGATATTTATAAGACCTAAGGGGTAAGAGTCCATCACATGTTAGTAATATAGGAAAAGTTATCATTTTAGAACTTTATATGTTGTATGAAGTGGTATATACCATGCATGAAGTTAAAAATTCAACTTCATGCTACATATAAGGTGATACATGCTACATATGAAGTTGAAAATCCACTTCATGCATCAACTTATATCAGTTATAAACTAGATGCATTGTATGTCCAAATGAATCACAAGGCTATGAAACATGTATGCATAACTTGCTTTCAATAATGAGAATATGTATCAAACCATATCAAGGAAAACATAAATACATAGCAAACTTGCATGAAAAGGTCAAATTCATGCGCTGGCTTGTAAGAACTGAAAACTAGATGTACCATATGACCAAATGGTTTATGACATTTATGAGTGCCGGTTTCTACTGGAGCCCAGAGCGAGGCTTGCGAGGCTCACAGACCAGGGACCACACTTAGAATAAAAGCGCAATCTTCCTGAGGGGCTACCTCGAGGAATGATATGGACTCGAAAGAGTTGGAATGGAGTCACCATCGGATGGTTCTGGATTTGTCCAACTGACCCATAGCATGAGTGCTAGTTAAACCCTTCAGAGATTGGGTTTAGGTGGTAGAGATCTATTTCTATGAGTTTCCAAAATCGATTTTACCATTATAGTTGAAGTTAATTATCCTAAGCAGGCAAGCATACGAGCGTATATGTAAGCACATAACACGACATACAATTTAGCATTGCACGGTTGCATGTAGAATGGCATATAATGCTATATGGCATTTGGATGACATGGCATATGCATGACATGTGGCATGATGACATATTAAAATGACATGGCATATGCATGACATGACATAATAATTTATGGCATAGTGAAATGACATAACATATGCATGACATGGCATAGTGATGCGTGGGTGAATTGGCATTTTGACATGGCATGTGGCGTGGCATATGACGTGGTATATGATATGGCATGTAGCATGGCATATGACATGACATGGCATATATGGCATGGTAAAGTGGTATATGACATGATGATAGCATGTGATATGGCAAGGCATGGCATATTGGTAAGTTACGCGTATTGCATTACGTATTGGTGTATTTGGATTGTATTGGCATACGAGATAATATATATTATGGCATGGCATATGCATGACATGGTATAGAAGTGTATGGACATGGCATGTGACATGATATGGCATATATATTTGAGTAAATATAATAAACCATCCATGAATGAAAAATAATAAAGGTCGATGAAAGGGATCAAAGAATTAGGGGATACACACAATATTTTAGGGGAGAATTATTACAAAACAATGAATAATTCTATCCTATTACAAAAATCTCCATGCATTCATCATTTTGGGACGTTAAGTAATGTTCCCTCCTCCTCGAGTATTTTTTCACCTCAGGTAGCATGAGCTAAAAATGCATGAATGGATATTATGCAAAATAAACATAAACAAATTCATTAGTAGCAAATGAATTTAGGATTTATTTGACTAGTCTAATCTCATATGAAAGCATGAACCAAGAGTCAAAATCCAGCAATTTTTGGCAACAAATCATGCGAATTAACACGAGTCAGATCATGAAAATTAATTTTTGTAAAAATAATTTTAAGCAAAATTATTTTTGTTTGATCATGGAAAATCAAATGGGAGTGCTAACATCACATAAAAATAATTGGAGATAGCCCCTCAACCGATTTAATTCAATCCTTTCAAAAATTACATTTATACGAACCAAATTGCATTTTGATCATGAAAAATTAATTTTGAGGCCAAAATTAATTAAATGTAATTAATTTATGATGCATCCAATACACTTGAGTTACTGCCAAACATCAAATGTTACTGGAATCATCAAATCAGGTTGAAAAACAATTGAAAAATATGATTTTTCTGGAAAAACACAGGGAATGTGCACAACATGTTATGCAATGTGTGCAACATGTAAGCAATGTACTACACACATTACATAAAGTGTGGTTCACATTAAGTACCAATCTCCAAGAAAATCAAATTTATCAGTATAAAAGTGATCTACAGATTAAATACAACAAGTTTAATGAAGGAAGTACCTTATTTTGAGTTCGAATCGGCCTCCGAATTACAAATCAAACAAGCAAATTGACATTTAGCTTGAATAATCAATTTTAAGGCTAAAATTAATTAGATATGGATAATATTTGATAGATCCAGAACACTTGAGACATGAACAAGCCTCAAATGCCACTGGAAAAATTAGATTGAGTGAGAAAATGGAAGAAAAACTTGATTTTCTGGAAAATATGGAGATAATGTACACAACACATAGATCAGTATGCACCATATGTAGGCAACATGTGGCACACATTCATGAATATGTGGCGCACATTGTAAGAAAAATTGAAGAAAAATGAATTTTTTCAGCAAAAATTCCAGATCCAGCTCAGATCTAGGCAGATCGAAGCCAGAAAATGCATTTTTGAAAAGCACATGAGCATCTAATTTGGAAACTTAATTTCAAGGTTCAAATCAATTAGATTTGGAAGAATTTTGAAAGATCCAGTACATTAGAGGCATGGAAAAGCCTATAATGTAGTTAGATTTATCATATCAGAAGTGAAAATCAAGGAAAATTGCATTTTCTGGAAAATTTTTGACCTATGTTTGCAGTACATAGGATAATTTCCACCATACATAGGCAATATGTGATGCACATTATGGTATGTGTGGCACACATTGTTCTGGAAACAAAAGAAAAATGAAGGATTTTTGCAAAATCATGAAATCTAGTTCGGATCTAGGCAGATCGAAGCTAGATTCATATGGTTTTGCTCACAAAATAGTATTAGTAATCAAAAACAAGCATGATTGAAGCTAATCAACCCAAAATCAAGCCAAAAATAGAAGGATTTTAGCAAAATCGGGATGAAAATGGAAGAAAAGGAATAAATTACCTCAAGGCAGTAGGTTTTTCTTCAAGTTCTTATTTCCAAATGTGATAGGGAACCTAACTAGTGCTAGTTTGGTCTCTAAAATCCTAGATTGATTATTAATTAATTGCTTAATTAACTTTTGGAGAGATTTTGGCAGAGTTTAAGCTATTTTTGCAAATTTCGGACCTCCTTCAGATGACCCCAAGCTCTATATTTATAGAGTAAAATTAGGGTTTGGCAAAATTGTAATTTTTAGTCTGGATTTTGAAATTTTTAGGTAATGTGTGCCATACATTAAGGAATTTATGGTACACATTATCAATGTGCACAGCATGTTATGTAACATACTCCACACATTACAAGGAGCTCCACCTCGTACGAGTAAAATGTAACGTGCTTCATATGTCAAACAAACATTATTTGACATTCTAAGGCATTGTGCAATATAGAGCAGGTTAGATTTGGTCCCAGGAAGGCTCCCTACCAAATGTCTTATTTTTGTAACATACGTAGCACATTGTATAACATGCTCTGCACATTACAATGCGCTCTACCTTATACGAGTAAAATGTAATGTGCTCCATATGTCAAACAAGCATTATTTGACATTCTAAGGCATTGTGTAGCACAGAGCACATTAGATTTGGCCTGGGATGGCTCCCCACCAAATGCCTTATTTTTATAATATGCATAGCACATTGTGTAACATGCTATGCATGTTGCATTTTTAGGCAATGCACACAGGCTCGTATGAGCAAAATGTAACATAAGCCATATGTCATCAAAGATGCACTTGAAATTCTAAGGCGTTATGTACGTTAGGCTTTCGCTAGGTAGGCCTTGGGTGGTAGGCCCCACTATACGTCTCATTTCGGGCATATAGGGCTACACGCCTAAAACGCAGCATTTCGCATCCTATGTACTCTACCTTTGATGGGCATAGTGTAATGTTTTATGTGTGTATAGAATACACAGAGAAAACTAAAAATGATGGTGCACCCTGCCACCCAGGGTGGACCCCATCAACTATAATGTGCTCTGTACACTCAGAACACTCAGAGAAAGCCAAACATGCATATATGCACTATCGGGGTGGACATCGGGGACTTGTACCAAGCCGAATCGACAAAAACCTGAAATCGCAGGTGGGTGAAAAGTTAGGGTCAACAACGTTCCAAAATACATGTATACATCTTGGATTTCAAAATAGAGATTTGCACTAAGCCATATCTGTCACACCCCTCATGGTGTAACATGCTCCTGTAGAATAATAAATAGTATTCAAATAAGTGAAAACAATTAATTATCCTACAAGGGATACATAAAATATTTTTTTATTAAAAAAATTCATACATGAATGTAAAATCCCCAATTAAGCTCCATTCATAGGGGCATACTGACAGATGCTTAATAATCATCAATGCAATTATTGATTGCCTTGGTCTCATATACATAGTTGCATAATTACATAACTCAGGAGTACTTGATGTTTTGAAACTTTCACATATAAATAATTTTATTGGTTTTATGCCTTTGGATCCGTATGCTTCCTTGTAAACTTTCAACCTACATTTATCAATTGACAAATGCTAAGTATTTCACTCAGTGGTGTTATATAATAAATGCATAATAACAATATTATAAACATACATCATGATTCAAATATCATATCATCTATAAACATATTATGCATTAAATTCTATATAGGACATGCTAAAGATCATCTCATATTGAGGCTTACTCAAATACTTGATATACCATCATATAAAAATACAAAATATCTTAATCATGAGTATTCTTTTCAAAAATCACCATAATATAGCATTAAAATGCCCCTTAACTCAATAACATTGAAAACTACCTGTAAATACACAATAATAGTTCAAATATCATGGAATGTTATTTTACGTACTAATAACATCACTTGCCTTCCATTGATGTTTGTACAAAATACTTATTTCATGGTATATAAGTCATAAATGTCATTTTTATTAATTGAATAATATATGTGAGTGCCAGTTTCTGCCGGGGCCCAGAGCAAGGCTTGCGAAAGTCATGGACCATGGACCGCACTTGGAGCAAAAGTGCAGTCTTTATAAGGAGTTCGCTTAGGGAATGATACGGACTGGAAAGAGTCACAAGGAGTTGCCACCATATGGTTCCGGATTGGTCCAACTGACCCATAGCATGAGTGCTAGTTAAACCCTTCAGAGATTGGGTTCGGGTGGTGGAGATCTATTCTATAAGCTTCCAAAATCGATTTTGCCATTATAGTTGGGATTAATTGTCCTAAGCTGGTAAGCATATGAGCGTAAATGTAAGCACACAGTGCGTCATGTGAATTGACGTTGCAAGGTTGTACGTAAAATGACATATAAAGCTATATGACATTTGAATGGTATGACATTTGCATGTCATGTGATATAGCGATAAAAGTAACATGGCATATGCATGTCATGTGAGCATGAATGACATATCATTTGCATGCTATTGCAACCTAATATGTAAGTACATATTATGACAAATAACATGTTGCACGTTAACATTTTTGATTTATTTTAGTGTTAGGCGTATAGCGTATGTATAGTGTATGCATGGGGTGTGACATGGCATATGCATGACATGTGAGATGAATGGTCATTTTATATGCATGATATGTGAAGTGATGCATGTTATGGCATATGTTATGACATGGCATAATGAATGGCATACCGTATGCATGGCACGTGAATGAAGTATGGCATATCATATGCATGATATGTATGATGATATAATACATGGCATATGCATGACATGTTATATGTATGACATACCAAATGTGTGGCATGTGAGATGATGCGTGATATGGCATATGCATGGCATGTATAGTAGAATGTGCTTGTGTCATGTGGCACGGCATGTGAAATGTTGTATCATATGTATGACATGGTATAATGTATGGCATACCATATGCATGGCATGTAAAAATGATGTATGATATACTATATGCATAGCATGTGAAGTGAATGACATACCGTATGCATGGCATGTGAGATGATAAATGGCATGGCATATGTATGACGTGGCATGGTGGTGCGTATGTGAATGTGTATTCAACATAGTATATGTGATGGCATACGGTATGACATGTGTTATGGCATATGATGTGGCATGGTATATGACATGGCATGGTATATGACATGGCATGACATATATGTATGCATCATAAGGCGTATCGATTGATTGAGCGTATTGGATTACGTATTTATGTATTGGCGTATTTGCATATTTATACATATATGCATACAAAATACAGTATGTTATGGCATACGGTATATGCATGGCATGCATAGTAGTGGGTGCATGTGTCATGTGACATGGCATGTGACATGATGACATAGTATATTTAAGCAAATATACGAATAAAAATAAAGGCCAATGAAGGGGATCGAGGAAATTAGGGAATACACACGAGATGGGGGGATTAATTATTACAGACCAATAATAAATCATATCCTATTACATAAATATCATCGCATACATATTTTGGGACATTAAGTAATGTTCCCTCCTTCCCGGGTACTATTCCTCTCAGTTTTGCACGATCCAAAAATGCGGATGGATTAATATGCAAAATAAACAAATAAATTCATTAGTAGCAAATGAATTTTAGATTTAATTGAATAGTCCAATACCATTTAAAAGTACAAACCAAGAGTCAAAATCCAATAATTATTAGGCAATAATTGAAACAATAAATACGAGCCGGATCGTGAAAATTCATTTTGATAAAAATAATTTTAAGCAAATTTATTTTATTTGATCATGGAAAAATTAATTGGGAGTGCTAACATCACTTGGAATATTTTGGAGATAGCCCCTCAACCAATTAAAATCTGATCCTATCAAAAACCACATTTATACGAATAAAAATAGCATTTAATCATAAAAATTAATTTTGAGGCCAAATTAATTATGTAAAAATTGTTTTATGATTATTCCAGAATACTTGAGCTATTGTGAAACTCAAATACCACTGGATATGTCAAAATACGATGAAAATATGGTCCGAAAATACATATTTCTGGAAAAACACGAGGGATGTGCGACGCACATCACATGATGTGTGGCGCACATCAGAGGCCAATCTGCAAGAAAATTAAATCTGTTAGTACATAAATGATCTATAGATAAAAATACGTAACTTTAATGAAGACAGTACCTCATTATGAGCACGAATCGGCCTCCGGTTTTGCAAACCAAATAATTAATTAAGCAATTAATTGAAATAAATGATTTTAAAGCCAAAATCAAGTGGATCTGGACAATATTTGATAGATCCAAAACCCCAATTGCATGAAAAAGCTACTGGAGTTGCTAAATTTGTCAAATCTAAAAGCGGTTCATGCAAAAATCGGGCTTTTTTATGAAAATCGAGATCCATGTGCGCCACACATAGGCTGTGTGTGGTGCACATGGAGAGATGTGTGGCGCACATGGCTTGAAAAACTGAAGCAAAATCAAAAAATTTTCAGCAAAAACCCTAGATCCAACCCCGATCTAGGTAGATTGGACCCAAAAATGGATTTTTGCTCATGGATTTGCATCCAAATCAAGAAAAATAATTTTAAAGTTAAAATTATTTAAAATCCAGCTAGATTTAGGGCAGATCCAAGGCATCCAAGGCATGGAAAAGCCTTGAATGACCTTGGATTGGCTAGATCGGACAAAAAACCGGTGACAAACGAGTGAAAATCGGAGTTTTCTTTGAAATCTGGGGGAGATGTACACAGCACATGGCTTCATGTGCACCACACATGGGCTATGTATGGCACACATGAGGTCATGTACGTAGCATATGGTTCAGAAAAATCAAAGAAAAATGAGAAGAAATGAGGAAAAATGCATAAATTACCTCAAAATAGCAGTCTTCCCTCCTTGAACTTCCTTCCTTAAGTATTTAGGGAGCCTAACTAGAGTCAATTTGTCTCTAAATCCCTAAGAAAAATTAATTAAGTGTTTAATTAATTTTAAAATAATTTTGGTAGAGTTTTGGGTTGCCTTAGAGGCAAATTCGGGATCCCTTCAGATGAACCTCGAGTTCTATATTTATAGAGCAATTTTTAGGCGTGGTAATTTTGTAATTTTAGCCCGAATTTGAAAAATTTAAAAGCCATGTGCGCCACACATGGGCAATGTGCGTAGCACAACAAGTGATGTGCGCAGCACATCACTTTTGTCCTAATGCGTGGGGCCCACTGTGGTCACTTCAGGAATGCGCCTCAAAGCCTATAGGTGTTATTCGACGTAAGGAACAACTTTGTAGAAGAAAGTTTTTCCAAATTCGGTCCCGAGAAGGCTCCCGACCAAACATCTTTACTATGCAGTTACTATGCAACATGCGTAGCGCATAGTGCCATGTGCTACGCATATCACGATGTGGTCTTCTCAGTACGAGTTGAACGGGATGTGAGACATATGTTGAACAAGCATTATTCGATGTCCTGAGAAACTTTGCAGTTATAAATTTTCTCAAATTCGGCCCCGAACATCGAGTTTTGGCTTAATGGGCCTGTTTGGGCCCAACAGGCCCATTAAAGCCAAAAGGTGGCGTACGGGATGCCATAGGTCGTGCCTCGTGTAGGCATTAGTGAAAACATGTTCTGTACGTACAGAACTCTCAAAATGGGCAAAATAGGTAGTGGGCCCCAATAGTACCTTAGGTGGGCCCCACATCACGGTGGCCCCAGAATTGGCATTCGGTATGCCAAACGCTTTGCCTAGCATAGGCAACATATGGTGGGTGTTCTGTGCGTACAGAACCCTCAGAATAAGCTAATAGGGGTGGTGGGCCCCACATGTATACTATTTAGGGTGAATAGTACCCCAGGCCCAAAATGTAATATTCTACATTCTGTGTACCCTGCCATGCGTAAGCAGGTATAGAATGTATTCTGTAAGTACAGAATACATAGAATAGGCTAATAGGGCAGTGGGCCCCACTGATGCCCTAAGTGGGCCCCATAGCGTAGTGAGCCTTGATGGCGGCATTTGCGATGCCAAGCACTGTGCGTTGCGTAAGGCAACATAAAAATATATTCTATAAGTGCAGAATACACAGAATGAGCTAATAGGGTCAGCGGGCCCCACTTATGCCTTTGGTGGGCCCCACAACGAAGTGAGCCTGAAAGTGGCAAATGCGATGCCAAGCACTGTGCCTTGCGTAAGGCAATAAGTAATTGTATTCTGTAAGTATAGAATGCACAGAATAGGCAATAGGGGCAGCAAGCCCTGTAAGTACTATTCACAGTGAATAGTGCCCCATGTCCAAAATGCAATACTTTGCATTCTGCAAGCCCTGTCTTGCATAGGCAAGAATAAGGAGTGTTCTGTAAGTACAGAGCATCCAGAATAGAGAAGTGAGCTTGGCGGGCCCCATCGAGCGCCTTAGTGGGTCCCGCCAGTACTGATGTGTTCCGTACACTAGAATGCTCAGAGGAAGCCATAAAGGCTTATGTACGCAATTAAGGTCGATTTCAGGGACTAATACCAAACTGAATCAACAGAGACCCTAAATGGCACAGGTGTGAAAATTCAGGGTCAATAGTTTGCCCCCTGATCAAGACCGTTTTGAGGTGATATAAGCGTAAACCATCAAAATGTGATCTGATCATAACATTACTTTTCATAGGGAGTAGGAAGCGTACCTGACTCATAGGGGTGCTCGCATTGAGGCTCGAATCCTAATTCTGCCACTGGGAGCCCGATGCTCGGGCTGGAAGATCAATGCTGACCTGAGAATCCCAATTCAGCAACTGGGAGCCCGATGCATGGGCTAGGTGATCAAGGTTGATCAATGGTCCCCAATGGGACTAATGGCAACGCCGCGAGTAAATCACCTGAAGTTGGCTTTCAGATGCTTATGCGTTAGGATTTAGGAACCAAAGGCTTGGTTCTGCGATCACTGTTGGATCGTGGGGTCAACTGCAGGACCCGGGTGACCATCTGCTGGGTCAATTCTCGCACCATCTATAAATGTCAAATATCTCTGAAACAGCTTTCAGGATCCTCTGTTGGGTCTCTGACATTTCTAGTCAACGGTTCTGACCAGTAAATACCCCAGCTCCATTACTGGGGGTCCAGCGTTCAGGCTATTTCGATCAGGGCTAACCGGTGGTCACTACGAGACCGATGGCTTCCTTGCGAGTAATTCATCTGAAGTCAGCATTCAGATGCTTATGCGTTAGGATTTTGATGTCAAGAGCTTGACTTGGTGATCTCTGCTGGATCAGGCGGTTCTACAATGAAACCAAAGGTGACCTTCTGCTGGGTCTGGGTAATCAACCGTCAGATCTTGTTCTTGTGCCATCAAATAAGTGTTATTGGTCTCCAAAGTTTGCATTTGAGACCCTTTGTCAGAATGCAACACTGTTTGGTCAACGGCTTCACCAGAAGTCAATGGCTTGACTGTTTTTGATCGTCTACTGGATCAATTTCCTATCTTTGCTAGACATAGGAAAACAATTTGTTAGTGAAATTGGTATTGAAATAGTTCAGGGAAAATACCTGAATTTTTGAGTATCAGACTGTCGCATTCTGACTGAATTTGTAGATTTTCCAGATGCTGCGGGTCATGAAAATTGAGATCGGTGGGGCAAACGACCTCCAAAAATTTTGAAATTTCACCATAGGCCTAATTTTTCATGTGCATTTTAGTAGGGGGGTGGCGCACATTAGCCGGAATGCACAGTGGTAGGCGCACATTAGCAAAAATTGCTATGTGTGGTGCGCGTCCCATGATGTGCTGCGCACATCACTTGGAATTTTTTATATAACTAGGCTTCCAATTCGAATATCATTCCATTTTCTCTCAAAATCTTGATTTTCTCTGAAATTTCAAATTAGGAATTTCGTACTTTTGCAAAAATGGTCGGTATTAGGATGCAACTGACCCCCCGAGACCCTGAATTTGTCCCAAGTTACGCTTTAAATGAGCATTCGACCCGCCACAGCTACTTCGGTGCTCATTTTGGTGATCAAATCTCAGAGACTTTGTTAGTGTATGCTCTAGAGCATCATGTGTATTTGTACTATATGTTTTATTAATAAAGGCATTTTTCATTATATAGTACAATGTTTTGAATGAACTTGTTTTACTTGGAGTATTAAACTATATATTGAAGTCCATGATATTGGAACAGTACAGAAGAATCCATAAAGAGTTTATGGAATGAGATTCTTATTGTATGCAAATGTTC
>CANYBF010624786.1:0-14677 GCA_948192965.1 Dalechampia spathulata
CCACATTTATTTTCTGCTTTTTATTTTCTGCATTTACTGCTTTATTATTGCTTTCTTTATGCTTTCATTACATGTGATTGTTTCTTGTATGCCCTATGCCATGAAAAATACTCTAAATAAACTTGAACCTTACGTGTGTGCTAGGAGCTTTCATTAAACTTAAACAAACAAGCATATCAAGATGGAATACAAATAGATTGGAAAATCCTAAACCCACACTCTGAAGAAACTAAGGTCATTTTCAACTCTGGAAAACCTAAGTTTTATTTCCTAGTTTTCAAGTTAATTCAATTGGATTAATAGAAACAAACTAGGTGGCGACTCCACATCCACACTCTACTTTCTCAAAAGTTAAAAACCCGTAAAAGCGGAAACGGACGGCTAGCTCACAATTACTTTGTTATAAATTTTAAAAAAGGTGGGTTATAAACAATTAATGTATGTGTAGGATGATATGTTTATGTGGATGAATGTCTACTTGAATCATGATTATTTATTCATTTGTTTAAAGCTACTGCCGACTTATATACACACATTCAGAAATAAATGGTGAATGGCATATATTATGTTTGTTCTTAATAATAATTATGTTATAAATGAAATTGTAGGTGAAATAAAAAGCTTGATGATTTAAGCTTCAAAATGTAAAATATTACATGTATTTAATTATAATTCGTTAATGATGGTTATATGGTATATGTGTATTTTGTATTATTATTGATTTAAACTTTGTAATGTAAGGTATTACAAATATTTAATTATTTTATATTGATGTTGGATATACAATGTATTGACATATTTTGAGATGTTATTATTTATAGTTATATTGATATTACATAGTTGCATACATGATAAATTCATGCATCATAAAAGGCAATACAAGGGAGGCACAATTATATATGTACAAAATATATATAAAAGGTGATACAAGAGAGACACTAGTGTATTTATATATGAAATGACATAAAATAGAGAAATACAAAGGCAGAGAATGCAAAGGTACTAGGAAAAAATAAATCATTGAAAATATGCCTAGTACAGATTATGCACAATCAAAGATAAAGATTGTTATGATCATAAAGAAATGTCAAATTCATAGAAAAAGGTAAATTCATAGAGGAAAGATGGAATAATAGAGAACAGAGGAATGTAACATACATTTGTATTCATTATCATATGGCATACCATTTATACACAGAAAGAGGAATGCGATACTAAATTAGCATTTGTTGATTCCAAGCATGTTATCAATATTATTGATTGATAGATCAAATTTATAGTCAATTTATGGAAAAAAATTTAATGAGTACACAACATTGATAGTAAAAATTTATTATTTATTATTATATAATCCAATATTGGTGAGATGGTTTTATTATTGCCATTGTTTTAATTATCAGAAAGATATTTGATTGATTTACGATAAAGTTGAGATGTTTACAATGATGGCTATCGAAAATCACTGTTTATCATTATTAGAGTTACAGATTAATAATGGGATGATTTTATTTACCATTATATTTATTATGATAAATTATCATGGATTTTTGTTAATTTAATTATTAAAAAATTATTTTTATATTATAATAAGATAATTAAATTTTATTTTTAGCATTCTTATTATTAGGCACCGCTGAGTTTTATACTCATCCTTTACATTTGATGAAAGCAGGTCAAGGTAATTTAAAGAGACATTTAGACCAATGAGATACCACCTCAGATAGGATAATTCTAGGATTTAAATGACTCTCAAAACTATCTTGAACAATGTACTATATTATTAGTAGGCATTTTATTATGTAACTATTATTGTATAGTCTAAAGGCAGTAAAATCCTTTTGTTTGTAAATTAGCAGAGATACCAAAAATATCTAGTATGTGGCTTATCTAAACTTTATAAATGATGTTTAGATATAGAAAGATGATAGATGGCATGCCATATTTATGATGTAAATGTTTTATATGACAAGTGATGTTAAAGCCATTGGTTATAAAATAAATAATTACTAAAATATATTAGATATATTCCACCAATGTAAAATAAAAATACATAGATCCTTTATAGTTTGATTAATAAATTTCTAATTGTATGATTTTTATTAATCACTCTACGGTAGCATGTCCTGCTAATCGGGTGTGACAACATCATTAAGATTTAACATGATGATGATTGTATAGAATAATTATGAGATGTATGTTAGGGGGAGATATATGCTTGTGTATTATGCAACTTGTTCAATGAAATGATGAAAGCTATTACATTTCTACTTATGTGGTTTGTTTATGAAAGATATGATATGTGATATTGTAATGGATATGATGATGACAAGCATGAGATAAATATGGAAATGAACGTTGGCTTATACATGTTGTGCTATGGTGGTTGGATATATGAATGAAGAATATGGAGGTATTAATTCTATATAAATAAAGAAAAGCTCATAAAGGGAATGAATATAGAAATGAAATGTTATTACGTAATAACAATGCATAATTGCATGATTTAATTTATAAAGCATATGATGGTTTGTTGATATGATTGGAACTTAGAATTAAGATAGGGAATGAAATGATTAACATGACCTATACATGACTTGTAGAATTGAAGCACTCTCAATAAGCAATTATGCCTAATGTAAGTTGATTTATTTATGCAGGTAAGGACATGGTTCTAGAGTAGTAAAGCTTGGTCAAGTGAGTTGACAATAAGGATCATGAGGATTATGGTGGCCATTGACTTTGAATATGTATTTATAAATGGTCAATGGAGGGTCCCCACCATCGAGTCAAGGTTTAAGTAGTTAACCTATGGTGAGTTACCTTAAGTGTTTGTAAAGTTAAGGTATTAACTTTTTATGTTGAGTGCTTTAATGGAAGTCACTCTCATAACTCTACTTCACACCATATTTTGTTCTTTTATAGATTGACATATGTCTTGATTTTTGGTCATCTGTTCAATAGTCTCAATTTATGTATTTTGGATAATTAATACACTTTATTTACTAGTGGGAATGTACCAGGTTAGTGATGTAAAACTATTGTTTATGTTATTTAGTTAAGATGATAATGATCAATTTTAAAAGTTTATATTATTGAATGAGTTTTGGTGCTTGATTCAAAATTAGTATTTGAAAAGGGAATCTCAATCATGATTTAATTTAAGTTTACAAGTTTCAATAATCCAAGTAAATTAAGTTCACCATTCTTTGCATAAATATGATTTGAAAAAGGAGTATTTTGGTCATATAAAAAAGGAATTTGTTTACTAAACTCATTTATCTAGTTTATGTTTTACTTTACTTGGGTTACAAAGGTTTAAAATAATATATTGGAAAAATAATATGATTTTAATTTTGAAGAAATGATTGCCAAGGATTTTGAAGAAGAAAAGAAATGTTTTAATGGCATTTTGGTAATGCAACTTAATTAAGTTACAACATGACACCCTTTATTGTAGGTTAACTACGTTGTATTACTTAGGGTATTACATATTTTGGTATTAGAGCCCCAATAAAAGATTATAAAGTTTAGTTTAAGAAGAGTTATCACATATGCCTGTATAAGCCTTACAGTGCATAAAGCTTGAATCATATGGTGTTGATTACATTGGTGTGAATAACTATTATTTTGTACATGATCTTTGAGTCATTGAGTTAAAGATTAATCTTAAAATCTTTAGGTGATGGATCCCTTGAACCATGATTTAAAGATTAATCTTAGTGAGGACTCTAATGGTAGTAATGACCATAACCACTATGTGCATGGATAAGCACTAGCACCTCTTATATTTGGACTTAGAGGTGGTGACTAACCCATTTTAGTAAAGGTACCACCAAAGGTTTAGGCTCAAGTAATGTATCAGATTATAAGAAGAGTGATGGGCCCTAATCCTACTAAGAGATGCTGTGATTAGCTAAGGAAGAATTAGGTGGTAGACTTTCATGGAACTACTGATCCCTATGAGGTAGAATAGTGGCTTCAGTTGATTACTCAGGTGTTTGATGAGTTAGTTAGTACTAACGTCTAATGATTTAATTATGTTGTGTCATTATTTTAAAGAGATGCCTATGACTGGTAGAAGACAGTCCTAGATAGCACTGCTTGACCATGGACACTTAAGAGGATTTCCAAAATCTATTCAAAGAGAAATATGTTCCTCAAGTTTACTATGATTAGAAGCTATAAGAGCTCCTCAACTTGTGGCAAGGAAGTTAGATAGTGATTGAGTACGAATAGAAGTTTTACAATTGATCCGCTATACTGATTCTATTATTAATACTAAGGTAAAGAAATGTCAGAGGTTCTAATTTAGGTTGAGGCCTTATTTGAAGGACACAATCATAGTGTTATAAATAAAGGAGTTCTTTAGATTAGTAGCTACCACTATGAGGGTGGAGGCAGCTAGAAGGGAGGAAGTAACTATTAGACCCCGTTCAGATTATGGCTATGGTAGATTTCGAGACCAATCACTTTAGGTCTTGGAACAAGAGAGTACAACCTATGATGTATGGAGCTAGGCAGAGGATTATACCTAATGGTATGAGAATGTTAGTGAGACCAAAACCTAATAAGAGTTTAGCATCAAGATCAATAAGTGTTCCTAATTGGATAGTGATTAGGACTACTACCCCTCCTATTTATGGGAGTTGTGGTTAGGTGTATGATGGGGAGTGTTGTAGAGTTAATAGGGTATGCTTTATATATAATGGAGATGGACACTTTATGTGGGATTACATGAATCTTGCTATTAAGAGGGTTGCCACATCAAAGGCTTTAGTGGGATGACCAACGATGATTAGTAGGTTAGGTGCATCTAGTAGAGAGAGATTTAGATCAAGGCCTAGTAGATTTATCCTAGCATTGTTTAGACATGCTAGTCATAATAAGTAGCCCACTATTAGAGTTTATGTTATACAGAGAATTGAGGATCTAGATGATCAAAGGGTAGTCATTGAGAAAGGAAGATTTTTTGACACCATTCTAACTATATTGTTTGATCCTGGATCTACACACTCATATATATTCACTTATGTTTCTAAGCAAGATAATCTAGATCTTGAAGAACTAGACTATAAGGTGTTAGTAACTAGCCATATATAATAGCCTGTAACATGTAATAGGATTTTTAGAGCTTGTAGGTTTTAATTATTAGAGATCATATTCATTGATGACTTGGTAGAATTACCCTGTAGGGATTTTGATATCATTTTGGGAATGGACTAGTGAATGAAGTATCACATTATTTTAGGTTATCATGCTATGACCATAACCTTTAAGGTACTAGAGATTAAGGGTGTTAGGATTGTGGGTGAGTGTAATCTCCTTCCTTCATTTGTTATTTTAGCCTTTCAAGCACAAAGACTACTAAGAAGAGGTTATCAAGCCTACCTAGCCAATGTTCTCAATACCACCAAGGAGACCCCAACCATTTCCAAAATCCCTACTGTGTGAGAATACTCTGAAATGTTTCTAAAAGAGCTACCTGGATTACCTCTAGAAAGAGAAGTAGATTTTACTATTGATTTAATGCTGAGAACATCACCAATATCCATGGTGCCTAATCAAATGGATATTTAGAATAAAACAAAATGTGAATTATGAATAAGAAAATAAATGAGATTCTTATATATATATATAAATAATGAGACATTGAAACATTAAACCAATAATACTAAGAATGGACATCACATGATGGAAACTAGATAGAACTAATGAGGAATGGATAAATGGAAGAAGATTTAACATGATGATGATAGTATAGAATAATGGTAACATGTATGTTAGAGGGAGATATATGCTTATGGATTATGCAACTTATTCAATGAAATGATGAAAGCTATTACATGTCTACTTATGTGGTTTGTTTATGAAAGATATGATATGTGATGTTGTAATGCATATGATGATGACATGCATGAGATAAATGTGGAAATGAACATGAGCTTATATATGCCTTAGTGTGGTGCTTAGATATGTTAATGGAGAATATGGAGGCACTAGTATTATATAAATAAAGAAAAGCTCATAAAAGGAATTAATATGGAAATGAAATGTTATTATGCAATAACAATGCATGATTGCATGATTTCATTTATTATACATATGATGGTTTGTTAACATGATTGGAACTTAGGATTGAGATAGGGAATGAAATGATTAACATGACCAATGAATGACCCATAGAATTTAGATACTCTCACTAAGCAATTATGCTTAATGTAAGTTGATTTATTTATACAAGTAAGGATGTGGTTCCAGAGTAGTAGAGCTTGGTCAAGTAAGTTGATAATGAGGATTATGGTGGCCATTGACTTTGAATATGTATTTATATATGGTCAATGGAGGGTTATTCTCTACCATCAAGTCAAGGTTTGGGTAGCTAATATGTGATGAGTTGGTCTAGGTGTAAGTAGAGTTAAGGTAGTTAGTAGTTACTTTTTATATTAAATGCTTCAATGGAAGTCGCTCTCCTAACTCTACTTCATACCGTATTTTATTCTTTTGTAGACTGACATATATCTTGATTTTTAAGTTACCTGTTTACCTGTCTTAAACCATTTATGCATTTTAGATAATTAATATAGTTTCTTTACTAGTAGGGATGTACTGAGTTAGTGATGTAAAACTATTACTTATGTCATTTATTTATGATGACGATGATCAATTTCAAAAGTTTATATTATTGAACAAGTTTAGTGCTTAATTTAAGTATTTGACAAGGGAATCTTAATCATCATCTAATTTAAGCTTATGAGTTTTAATAATCTAAGTGAATTAAGTTTACCATTCTTTAAATAAGTATGATTTCAAAGAGGAGTATTTTAGTGATAATAAAAAAAGAAATTTTTTTATGAAACTAATTCATCTAAATTATGTTTTACTGTACTTGGGTTATAAAGGTTTAAACTAATATATTGGAACTAAAATATAATTTTGATTTCAAAGAAATGATTACTAAGGATTTTGAAGAAGAAAAAAATTTTTTTAATGGTATTTTGGTAATGCAACTTAATTAAGTTACAACATGACACCCTTTATTGTTGGTCAATTATAGTGTATTACTTGAGGTGTTGCATAGAGATTGGCATGAGAAGCATACATTAGTAGACCTAATTATGTTGATTATAAGTAGCTTATCATTTATTTTAAGTTAAACTTAGGGTTGACTTAAGTAAAGGATTCAAGTGCACAAATAAACATATCTTAGGTTCTTAAATTGGATGCTTATTCATAGTTAGAATTAACATGTGATATTGAACTAATTTGTATGTACTAATGTGCACATATAAAAGGTTAAAACATACAAGGAAATTATGGTAAACTAAAAAAGGTTCAATTTGGATTAATAATTGATAGGAAACATTATTGTCAAATGTAACGAACCTAACCCTTAATTGAATATATAGGGGTTAATTATTGTACACCCTAGATGCAACAACATTAACATGCATTCTTTTAAGTGGTATGATACCCTCATTTAAGTATACACAACAACAATGGGGAGTTAGTGCATAGACACCTATAATAATGTTGAATGAACAAATTAAAAGTTATTTAGAGAAGGTCAATAATAATCATATTATGATGAACACTTTGCACTTACTTATACAAGTGAATGTAAAAATTTGAATAAAGATATATGCTAAATAAATTAATTAAAAGGAATTTATTAATTAAAATATATAAGATTGATAATTTATTATATGATGGATAAATTGAAGAGATTTTAGAGTCTATTTAATTTATTTGGAATGATTCATATATAATAAGTGTAGATGATAGAGAGATCATTGCTCTTGCCTTATGGATAGATAAAGATAATGAGAAGAAAGATTTATGCTTAGGATTCGATCTTTTGCATAGATATACATGGGAGAAACTATGTCCTTTAATTTAATATGCCTTATTTTAGATATAATAACTCATGATTATGATATGGATCTAAATTTGGTTTGGATTGTTGATAGTTGTAATTTATAAATTACATATGAGTTGTATTAATGGAGGTTGATATGAAACTATTGCATTCATACATCATGCTATCAGTATTAGGTTATTCATGCATTGAATTATACAACATGGCATGTGGAGGAATAAGGTAGAATAATATGATGAGTTTAATGATGACTAATGGTATTTATGAGGCAAGTTGATTTATCACTCCTTAATGGTAGGTTTGAGCAAGAATCCCTACTTGATTATGCTCAATATGATGACATATTATATTTTGAGGCTAGTTTAGGCAAGAGCCCTCTTTAATGAGATGTTATCATATATATAATGGTATTAATGATTATATTAAGGAGAGAGGGGTGAAAGGAGTAATAGGGTGAAAGATTGGAGATGGATATGGTGTAGTTTAAAATGCTCACATCATGATGCTATATTGTAACATATTATTGAAAATAATATACTATTTACATAATTGATTAATACTTGATTATGTCGAGATACAAGCATGATACATGATGTTCTAATGTAGAAAATAAACATATATACGTGGCCTTTGGATACCTTTGATGAGATTAAGATACATAATGATATGATATGTTTGCTTTTTTTTCATAATAAATGATATTTTTCCATTACTATATGGATTGTATGTTATTCATATTGATTATTTACATTATTTAAGCACACTTAAGCACCATTAAGTTTTATACTTAACATTTATTAGGGTGAGGATAGATTGTCCAATCATCAACAAGTGACATTTTGTAGTTTAGACATACAAGACTCAATGTAGTCCAATATCTCTTATATTATGTATGCAACTATCACATGTATATAGATATTGTAAAGGCAATAATGTAAAAATATCAATTTGTATATATCTGTGTATATAAATGGTATGTAACATGATAAATCAATAGCAAACTTTACATGTGTTATTAATTTATATATTATATGAATGCTATAATAAATGATATTATTAATGAAAAATGTGCCATGGGTAATTAAATGTAGTATTTAATATGTAATTAAACATGTGATGATTGTGAAGGATATAAGTACAATATATATATATATATATATTATGAATACAAAGAAGTTATATTATGAGAAAATGCAAATAACATTTAAAATCTTTTGTAAAATGATTAATGGATCCCAAATGATATGAGATTTTTTAATATTTCTAAGGGAGTTTCATCATTTGGGTATGACATGTTATAATGGTATAAGAGCTATGGTTAGCTTAAACTATTAAATGCTATGATATTATGTGATGCATTACATTACTTCCGATAAATGATAAGTCACATACATAGGAGTATTATTATTTTTCCTGATGCTAACCATGAAGGTATTATAATTATATTATAGATATAGGTAAACTAATTGATAGAGTAGTGATAATTAGGGAAGAAGTTGAGGGGAACATAATACTCATGATAGTTCATAAGAGACTAAGTACAAAGGAAGGATCAAGCAGAACAAAGATAGTAAGCTAATAGAGAGGAGTAGGCTTCGTAGATAGAGCAGAATATTAGGTACACTATTGATCCTATGGCTACATAGATTGTACATTTACTCAAACTAGTATAGGGATAGACAGTTCTAACTCTATAGATATGTTGGTTTTCAAAAATCATTATAGCAATAGAATAGATAACTAAAAAGATTATGGCATCAAATCACATTAGACATTTAAAGAGGAGAAAGATGAGAACATGTAATACTTACATTATCTTTTTGATCTCCTTTTTCCTTTAACCTCCTTTATGATTGTTACAAACCATAAGTATCTAAAGTATAACACCTCTAAGTGATCAACATTAAATGAAGATGACAAGAAGCAAACACCTTTGGTTTGCAAGAATAACTTAATTAATGTACTAACATAATTAGGTGAGAAACATAAAATGTTTTGAATTATCTTGTTTTTTTAAGAATGTTGGAATCTTTTTAGCTTATAAAAGGAGAAATTATTTTAGAAAAAGAGAAGAAGATGGAGTGTTATAATGCTAATTTCATTGAATGATGTGATTAAAATCAAACTCTTGGTTATAAGAAACCCTAATGACTTAAGTCTTACATGTGACACACATATAACTTATCTTACATATGACATGAATATGACTAGTCATGTGACTTGCATGTGATGACTTGAGTTACATGGATTCCTAAGCTTTTCAAGCTTGGTCAAAGTTATTCAGGCTTTTAATCAAAAACACTCTTAATAGCTTTTCATATAAGCCTAAAATAATATCTCATATTATTCAAATTTTAGTTTTAACTTGTTTCTTGATTTGTAAGTGTGTGACCTTTTGAGTTTTTAACATGTTACCAACATAATAAAAATATTATTCAATCTCATTTAGTAATACATTAGTATATAAGTCAAGAGTGATATCTAATAGCACATTATGACTACCTAAATGTTAATAGGTCAATGGTTTGACTATAACCCTTTTAATATGGAATAAATTCCTTTCACCATCCTTTATCTCTTTTAGGTTTGAATATGGATTAATCATGTTTACCATAATCTTTATTTCCAAAATGCCTTTATGAATCTTATTCACCTTTAAGCATTCTACTCTTATTAAAGGTTTTTGAATAATAAGATAATCCTCTAAAATTAATCTATGGTGGTGAATCCTTTATTGATTTATAAATACCTTCAAGTACTTCATACTATATCCAATCTTCAAAGTATGAATGTTGCCTATGGAAGAATAAAACATAGGAGTCAAAGTATAATAATCCATAGTTAAGATAGCTTGATATCTCAAGTTTGAGGATACTTGTGCTACTTATATAAGTGAGATATGATTTCACATACATATATATCAATTATCCATATCAAATCTCATTAGCAAGATTTCTATCAAACTAGTAGTGTACAATTTATTTATATATTTACTTTAAATATTCATGTTATAGTGAATGAGAATCACCCTTAAAAGAATGTATAGCATGTGATGATATATCAAATTAATAATATTCATTATTATTAATACTATGATTATGAATGATTTAGATATTAAACATTTACATACAATAAGAATCTCATATCATAAACTCTTTATGAATTCCTTTATATCATTTTAATATCTTAGAATTACATTGTTATCACATAACAAAAGAATAAGTTTAGCACTATAAGGAACCATACCTAATTCATGAATGAAATTCATGATCCAAACTACCTCCTTAGCTATATATGATGTTGCAATATGCTCAACCTTTATGGTTTATTGTTTAGAACTCTTTTGAACAATAACATCATTATTCATCATGAACACATAACTAGATTATGATTTACAATCATCTTTATTAAATTAAAAGCTACCATTAGTATATGCACTAACATACAAATCACCTTCTCCATATACTAACCTCAGTCCTTCTTGAGTACTTAAGGATGCTCTTAACAACTTCTCAATATTCCTCTCCATACTTGGATTGAAATCTACTTATGAAACTTAGAGAGAATCATACATTATGCCTAGTGTATAACATAACATACAAGATAGATCTAATTATAGATGCATATGGAATCTTACTAATGAGATCTCTCTCTTCATGTGTCTTAGGACACTAAGACTTGGAAAGATATTTCCCATGTACCATAGGAATAAAATCTTTCTTAGGATCCACTTGCACCCAATAGATTTAATCACTTTGTCACACCCGTATATTCACTATTGTTATTTTAATTATGGTTACGTCTAATCATTTTATTTGTTTATTTACTAATTTTTTATTTTATGATTAAATTATTAGCATGGCTATAGATTAATTGAATAAGACTAATAATATGACATTTAAATTAAATTACTATACTAATAACTAATTATGTTATTAGTGGTATACATAATTATAGTTAATGTTAAATTATGTTACTTTAAGTATATAGATAAATATATTGCTAGTATTGGTAGAAATATAAATATAATCAACATAGGGATGATTATTAGGAAGGTATTAAGAACTTATATTGTTCAATAAATTTTATGACTAAAGAACTTCATAAAATGAATAATTAAAAATAAAATAATAATAATGGATAAAGTTGTTTATGAATGATATGTATATTCAAAGAGTGTCACATTATGCATAGTCTTTAATTATCTTCAGGTATACTTAAATGACATATAATAATTAGTGATTAGCAGATTACTAAATAAATGTTTTATTTCCATAATTAAGTA
The DNA here is from genome assembly GCA_948192965.1 of Dalechampia spathulata. Lineage (NCBI taxonomy): Eukaryota > Viridiplantae > Streptophyta > Magnoliopsida > Malpighiales > Euphorbiaceae > Dalechampia > Dalechampia spathulata. The sequence goes on from CANYBF010624786.1 coordinate 12,162, forward strand.
ATATATATATATATATATATATATATATATATATATATATAACTATGTAAATTCATAAACATATAGAAGTTAGAGAATTTAGAAGAAAAGGAAAGAGATACAGATGGTTATGATGATGATGATGATGATAATGATAATGATGATGATGATGATGATAATAATAATAATAATAATAATAATAATAATAATAATAATAATAATAACAAAATAGTAATAAGGCAATGAGTGGGAAATCCTATGTAGATTAACCCTTAGGAAAGAAGGAACTTAATAAAAAAAACCTACATGTATCATGAAAGAAGCTAGCAAATTTAGATTCATTCCCTCCTTTCTGCCAGACCATTTGATTAAGAGAAGAAGAAGAGGGTAAGATTTATGATTTGTGTGTGTATAGTGATTACTTATTTACCTTAGAATCTGGTAAGCTACCAAACTAGTGAATTTATAGTAATCGCTTAAGTTGGGTGATATATCAGGCTGGTGTATGTGTTATAATTGCACGATGTCAATGGTTGTTAAAAGAATATCTTGTGGAAGGCCTATATTCCTTATGTTTTTTACATGTCTTGTGGAAGGACACTACGATGACAATTTATTTATTAGCTAAGTTGAACCCACACATATGAATATACATGAATAAATAAACTTTCATATTTAGGTTAGCTGTGTATATTGATTAATTGTTAGCTAAATCTAATAAGGATACATGAAGTTAGTTATTCGTTACTGAGATGGGGATGCATGTGGATAGTTACTATTAGTTTAAGGTATGGAGGAGATTATTAGGAGTATGAATATGTAAGGATAGTCGTATGATTGAATATAGTTTAAAAAGATGTGGATATTTAGCATATAGTTACCACCCAAATAATACGTTAATAATGAATGATGAATGATAATCTTTCTTCCTTAGGTAGACAAAGGTAATAGAGCTAAGTATAGGACTACTGAGGTTGACCATATATATATATACATACACACACATATATATATGCATTATCGTTGGAGGAAGTAATCATATTATGGTAAAACAGGTATATAAAATAACTTAAGTTGTAATCTTGAAGAGAATTGAATTAAAAGAATTGAGATAGTGTAAAGAGAGAAAATCAAGAAAATGAACTAAGTCTTGGATGCACCCAGATAGCATGAATGACCTTCGAATTAATAAATTACCTATAGCATTATTGTTGGTGTATGGAAGACACACACTATTCATTTTATTGTCGGTTCATTTGTAATTCTTGGCGTGAATTTTCTTGAGAAAGAATAGTTCCTATATGAAAAACTACCTTATGCGTAAATGACTTTTATGGTATGTAGTATCACATACTCATTTGTTTTCTGGATATATATTGTAATTGAAATGTGTTGCTTCTTATGTATGAGTGGGCTGTAAACCAAATGTATAATTATAATGGTAGTGTATCGGTAATTGGGAAAAGAATTGTAAACTAAAAAAAACTTTGCACATTCATGTATCTGTCAAAATGGATGCTCGTATGATCTACTACCTTAAACTAGAGATAAATGTTAGATAATTCTATAAGGAAGCAGTAAATTAGTGAGGCTTGATAAAGAACGGATAATCTGTACAAATTAATTTGAGTTATACAGGTTTTAAGTAATCAAATTTGAGTAGGAAGTCAAAGATATTAAATGTCCACCATGCACATATAAATATACATGCTACTCCTCCCAATTTAATTGACATAACCATAATACTAGTGAGAACTTATGTATACTATCTATACATACTACTAGAATTAGAGATGCTTCAATGTGTTGATGGTCATTTATACAACATATATGTGCCGCTATTAATTAAAGGTTTGAACCACTAAAAAACCAAAAGATTGGTGCGTGTTGTATATTTTATAGCAAGGGATTGGTAGCTAATGACACACCTAAAGCAGAGATATCTATATACTTGTGTTAATACGGATTAAAATAGGATCAAGTGTAATCCTAAACTATTGACTACCAAACTAATTCTTTAATAGCATAGATTATATTTAAATTATTGGTAGGTATAGCATGAATTAGATTAAAATTATAAATTGACTTAATGTGCTTAGTTCATACATCTCTATAGATTAAATAAATAGCCGAGGATGCATTAGAATAATGATGAATTTCATTAAAAAGTTGGAAGTTGATTTAAGTGAGTAAATTAATGGCTAATGATGTTAGTGTATGCTCTAGAGAATCATGTGTATTTGAACTATACGTTTCATTAATAAAGGCATAATTCATTATATAGTACAATGTTTTAAATGAACTTGTTTTACTTGGAGTATTCAACTATATATTGAAGTCCACGATATTGGAATAGTGCAGAAGAATCCATAAAGAGTTTATGTAATGAGATTCTTATTGTATGCAAATGTTCAATATCTAAATATCCCTGATCATAGTATTAATAAGAATGGACATTATTAGTATGGAAAGATCAGCACATATTACACTTCCAATTTGGGGATGATTCTCATTCATTATGACATGAGATGTCTAAA
>CANYBF010624814.1:0-11510 GCA_948192965.1 Dalechampia spathulata
CCACGAGTGGGTATATCTGTAAAAAACAATTGGAAAGCTGTAGAAGTAAATGGAAAAAGCTAAAGATGAAAGGAATTTTTTATGGGCCGGGTTTTCTGCAAATTAAAATATAAAAATAAGTTAAGCCCGTAAATATCCCTTCTAACAATTGCCCCCACATATAAATAGCTTGATCCATAAAAGTCATCATATGTGAGCTTCTTTTAAAACTTTAACACTCAAGCCCTAATTTTCTTCATGAAAAATGACCAACTTCAAGCCTAAAGTGGAGTTTTCCTTTTTGGATCAATGGTTCTGGGAAGTACAGCATCCTCAAATTACGATCCTTAAAGAAGAAGCATGGAGAAGAGTAATTATGGGGCCCAATTCCTCAAACCCTTCCCCTTTTCCTCAAACCAATAATTTTAACTCTCTGATATTTCCCCTTCTCGTCCCTATCATCAATACGTCTTCACCAAACCTCCCTTTTTTTTTCCTATAATCAAAATTACATCACAGAATCTTTCTTTCTACAGCAATCAATCTTCCTTTTTACAGCAATCAGTAAGCCAAAACTTAAAACCTTACCGGTCCCCAAACTCTTATCGGACTAACGCCGCCATCTCCAATCTCCTATGGAAGTTCCAGCCCATCAATCAATTATGAGCCTGCAATTTTGATGTTTCATGAGACACATCCTTTGTCCCCAAAAAATGTGACTGTGAACTCTCCACAAACCTCTTCAATGAGGACCAACTTCAAATTCAATCGACAATTGATATTCTTTCATTATCATCAAGAAAGCCCACAGTATTTATTTCCTCTATTGAGTCATTCGATCATTTTTTGATATCATCGTAGGAAACAAACCCAAATGGCATTGCTACTACCCCATCATCTGTCCCTCCTCCATCGTAAACCAGCTAACTCAAGTAAACAACAATTCCTACCCCTTTTATGTCAATTGTTGTTTTGCCCGTAGGACTGTGGAAATTGCATGTGATTTGAGACATAAAGGGCCATAGTTACTCTTAGGAAAAAATGCTTCATGAGTTGAATGTTGATTTACCATGCTATAATTTTTGTATTTCCTTAAAAGTAAAATCTTGGCTTGGCCTTTAATTACTGATTCATATATACTATGTAGATTAAAAGGAAGATGGTTTGGTAATGCAATCATGTCTAAAGACTCATGCTTGAATAAGTAACCTAGCACTGCTTTTGGTTGTTTGAGTTTTAAGGATGCTTTGCAATTTGAACGTCATTTGGAAATGGTGAGTGCAGCCCGTAGATAGTACCTTAAAAACTAGGAAGCATGATCAGCTGAATTAGATACTTTACTAGGAATTTAGCCTTGCTAAACAAAAGTACTTACAAAATATCGACAATGTTAGTAAAAGGTGATACCTGCATCTAGAATCCAAGGAAACCATATGAAACGTTGAAGACCATATTTAAGTTAAAAACTCAACCAATTAATTGGAATAACTAAAGAATCGACAAGAAAAGAGAAGAAGAAAAACCTATAGCCATAACTAAGATATGAAGAGTAGAAACCGATAAAGAATTAGATATCAACTGTAACCGTAGAAGAAAACCAACATAAAATATCAATATAAACCAAAAGTTGAAGCTAAATAGGACATCTTGTACTGTCATGCTAAAGCTAAAGAACCACCCAGAAACTCGAGTACCAAAGACAAAAATCACTAAGCATGGTAGTAAGACTTTTGAGTTCTAGAGAAATTGGTCTTATGTCCACTTGAAAGACTTTTCACTAAGACTCCAATACATGACTACAAATACAAGATAATGTCAACTAATATAAGATAATGCTGAAACTCAGATATCAATATGTGAATTGACAAAATTAGTAAGCAAAATATGACAGCAGTAAACAAAACTAACGTTTGATTATTAGCAATTAACAATAAATCTTGGTACTTAAGTTAAGTCCAAATAGTCCAAATAGAGAAATAACATTCTAAACTTAAAAATGAAACTTAATAATTTAGCTGTCCATATACATAGCACAACCAATCGATAAAAAATAACATAAGATAAAATAAACCTTATGAGCCCATGATAAAAATATTTGAAGGATCATGATTCATATGTGGATAGACTAGCACTCAAACGTACATGAAGGATTCCCTTAACTTCAGAGTCTTAATAATGAACGAAGGTCATAAAAACAAGATAGTCAACAAACAATTGAATTTCAAGGATATTACATTTAAACAACAAAATTCAAATATAAATCTTACATTTATCGGAACCTAAGGATGTTAAAATTTAAATACTAAACAAAATTATCTAAACCTTAAAACCCTTAAGTGTGATCAAATTCCATAAAATTAAAAGTTAAATACAAAAATAGAAAAATTTAAACCTTAACAAGCTTAATCTTGATTAAATCTTAAGGAATTTTAAAACTTACAAAAATAGGAGTCTCTAAACTTAAGGAACTTGAGCTTGAACTTAATCAAAACTTAAGGAACTTAAAAATTTACACATAAAAACAGAAATGTTTAAATCTTTAAAACCTCAAATTTAATCAAAACTTAAGGAACTTAAAATTTAAACATAAAAATAGAAACATTTAAATCTTAAAATCCTCAAACTTAATCAAAACCTAAGGAACTTAAAATTTAAACATAAAATAGAAATGTTTAAATCTTAAAAACCTCAAATTTAATCAAAACTTAAGGAACTTAAAATTTAAACACAAAAATATAAATGTTTGAATCTTTAAAACCTCAAACTTAACTAAAACTGAAGGAACTTAAAATTTAAACATAAAAACAAAAAACATTAAACTTGAAATGTAATCAAATCTTAAGGAATTTTAAACTTAAACGTAGAACAAATAGTGTTTAAATCTTACACTTATAAAACTAATGATATACATCCCAAGAAAATCTAAGCATGCACATTAAGGTCCATACTAAATCTAAAAATATACATTTCTTGAGGTTTTGCCTTAAACCTTGAATCTCAATACAATAAAACTCACTTCTAATGCTATAATCTTAGTGCGTATCTCATATATTAATATTGTTCTTTTAATTTATCTTATCATTTTCATTATGTCTTTTTCTAGCTATGATATTTGCTTCTTCTCCAACCAACACAATCATTCCTCTAATCCAATCGTAGTATGATGTTGTCTAATTTCAACTTCTATAGGTAATTCCTCAACCTATGGCACCAAACTAATATCTGATGATGGATTTACAATTTAGTGACTACACTACTTGTTACAAGAATCCATATCACTACTTCGAATCTCTATACAACATCTTCCTCCCATAAATCCTGAGCAAGAGGATTCTTTCCAAGTATGAATTAAATTCCAAATATTAATGGGCATGATATTAAGTTATCAAGTTGAGTAACCTGTTTGTTGTATGCAAGCTATGAGGGATCACCTTCTTATAGAGTTTTCCTTATCGAATTCTCCACCCCCACCAAGCATAACTTTTATGTATGTATAGATCTTGTTATTACTCCATACTTATGGGCAAAGCTTTTATCACGATTTAGAGTGACATTTGCGACAGATGCACCAAGGACTCGCTTGGAGTGAAAGTGCGGTCTTCTTGAGGGGCTACCTTGAGGAATGAGACAGAATCAAAAGAGTCATAAAGTTGGAGTCACCACCAAATGGTTTCAGATTTAGTTCAACCAACCTATAGTATAAGTGCTAAGTTAAACTCTTTAAAGATGGGTTCGGATGGTAAAGATCTATTTTCTTAGAGTTTCCAAATTCAATTTTACCATTTTAGATAAGTTAATTGCTCTAGGCAGGCAGGCAAGCAAGCAAGGGCATAAAGTAAGTACGCAATATGACATGTTATGACGATAATCATAACATAACATATATGACATAACAAGTATGACATGATATGTGGAGCTTTATGACATAAATATGGCATATGGGATGATATATGAAGCATATTGTATACATGACATATGTATGACATGTGAAATGATGACATAGTATAAGTATGACATGATATTTGTATGATATAGCTTAAGGACATGATATATGTATGATATGGCATAGTGATATGACATAGTGATATAGCATGTGTGTGACATGACATAGTGATGTGTCATATGTGATGTGGCTTGACATATGACATTACATAATGACATGACATAATAACATATGACAAGGCATAATGATATGGTATTTGGATGATATGACATAATGATATAATATAATGGTATATGACATGACTTAGTGATATGTTGTATGTGATGCAGCATAAGACATGACATGATATAACATATATTCTAGTAAATATAATAAAATACATCCACATGAATAAAAATTAGTAATGGCCAGTGAAAGGGATGAAAGAGATAAGGATACATAGGGGAATAAAATTACAAATACATCATCAGGGAAAAACTAATAAAATAAAGGCTTATTTTATTACAAAAGGGTCTTTGATTATACAAAAATCTGAGATGTGTAGTAACATCTCCTCCACTTGGGGAACCATCCTTAGGTAGCACAAGCCCTAGTGCATGAATATGGAAAGTGCATAAAAAGGAAAGTGCCAAAAAAGGAAATAAAGCTATAAAAGGAATGTTGGGATATTTTGACCAATTAACTACCATATAGAGACATGAATCAAGGATCAATCCTTAGAATGTATCGGCATATTTGTACAAACATAGAAATAAACATAAGTACAATTATGGAAATAAATCTATTTTTGGAAAAAATCAATCATACCATAATTGAAAGATCCTAAATCCCTTGCAATATCACTTATAATTGATTTAACATCCAATTAATGTTTGTGATAACAACAAACATAAAATCAATTAAAAATAACATTCAATTGAATAATAAAATAAAATAATATTGGTTTAATGGCAAAATCAACTAATTTGATCATGAAAACCAAAATTGAGAGACTTTAATCTCTTTTGCATCAATTAGATTATAGATCAATACTCAATTTGATTCTAATCATGTCAATTGCAAATAATTAATTCTAAAATAACATTTAACTTAATAAAATTAGCCCAAAGAAACGAAAATGAAAATGGCAACCTGTCCAACTGCCTTAGTCCAATTTGCAGACCCGGAAGGGGAATTCTAAGGCAACTTCCTAGAAGCATCCTTCCCTAGTGGAGGAGTGGGCATCCGTTAGTGGGAGTATGGGTAGCCACTAGTGGAGGTATGGTTGGCAAAGTAGTTGGATCTAAATCTCCACCATTGATCTGAATTAGGTGGGAATCAATCTCCACCATGCATTGGAAGGTGAAGGGGCTATAAATACCCCTTGAAAGCTCATTTGTAAACACACATCAAAATATACTTACTTCTCTTTATTGTAAGCTTCTTTAAGCATTATTGTGTTGTAACTTTCCTAAGCTTTGTATAGCTATTCTTGTGGGAATAATATACTTCTTTTGGCTTATTTGCTTTAATCTTCTGCTTCCATATTGCTGGTTTCTTGCTAAGGCATTTGGGTTGGCTGACTTAGTTTAATTTTTTACGGAGTAAATCAAGCTAAGGCCACACACTAGTTGGGTTGAACCTCTAAATTTTGAAGCCAAAATTAAAGAGCTTGTGATGGTTTATGATAAATTTAATGCATTTGAATCATTAAAAGCCAAATCATTAGAAACATCAATAAAATTAAAAGCCAAATTAAAATCGATTAAAAAAGTGGATTTTTATCAATCTCGAGCATTATATGCATCACACCAAACATTACGTGTCACATGTATTAAAAATCAAACTATGTGCATCATATAAAATAGTATATGTGATGCATGTAATGTATGAACATGTAATATGCAATGTACATAAGGTTCGTTAGAAAAATAAATCAAGTTTTACAATAAAAAAACATAAATAAATGCTAATTATTCAATCGTTACAAGCCATTTAAGACATTGGCAAGTCTTAAATGGTACTATATCATTTGAGATAGCAACCAAAAGCATGAATCAAGCTATAAAATCAAATAAAATCGAGGAAATATAGGAGAAAAATGACGTACCAAGGCTAGCAAAGTTCTTCCTCGAAATCCAAAAAAATGCTTAAAGTTTTAATGAAATCAATTTAGTCACTAATCCTAATTAATTATTTAATTAGGTGAATATTAATTTTGAAAGAGCCTAATGTCTTAGAATTAAAATGTTTATGTATTGTATGTCTTGTATGTGTCTTAAGTCAATACTTGAAGGGTATTTATAAGACCCTCAGGTAGTGGGCCAATCATGGATTGGCAATGTAGGATAAATGAGCTTTTTCTAACTATATGCTACACATATAATGATACATGCTATGCATATAGTTGGAAAGTCAACTATATGCTACGAATATAGTCAAAAACCCACTTCATGCACCGGCTTACATGAGCTAAACAGTAGATGTGCTGCATGACCAAATGACTCATAAGGCTATGAAACTTATGTGTGTAACTCAATTTCAAAAATGGAAACTTGTGTCAAGCTATATCAATAAGGAAACAAGTTTGTAGCATGCTTGCATAAGAAGGCCAACTATATGCTACACATATAGTTGCAAACACACTTTATATGCCACCTTGTACAAGAAAAAAAGTAGATGCATCATATGACCAAATAATTTATGGTATTGTAAAAAGCATGTATGTAAATCATATTTAAAAACGGAGCACTGTACTAAGCCATTTTGAGAAAAACCAAAAATTGCACCCATGGGGGAAAAATTCCAATGTCAATAATACCTTTATTGTATATCTAGCATGCTTTATATCGAATAATCTATATTCTTGATATCTATTTCAGGACAGGTGAGGACTTTTTGACTCCTTTATATATAGTAAGCAGTCGTTGATTTAGTATCGACTCGTTTCCTCACTTTGAGCAATTTAACACCTATGTCCTCATCCATTTACTACATCTTGAGATGCATTTTGGCAAGATGCACTCTATCAAGAAGCCTTGGCCTTATCTGAGCCAAGAATGGCTAGAGTGGATTGCTAAACTAAGACCGTGCTTTGTACATGATTGGATCCGGATGGGCATCATGAAATTAGTTGAGCTATGTACTTAATCAATGGAGCTATAAGAAGATCTAGTGGAAGCATTGCTTTACTTGTGGAATTCCAAAATCAACTCTTTCTTGTTTCCATTTAGATATGGCTCAATTACCTTAAAAGATGTATTGATGATCACCAACCGATCTACTCTCAGGGATGAATGTTTCACCTTAATTGACTCCACCTTTGTCAACTTGCCAAACATTATAATGAAGTCTATATAAGGCACTTCTTATTCTTCAATGATACAATCTAGGTATGGGCGGGGCTTTCATCATGATCAAAAGTGAGGCTTACGATAGACGGCACCAGGGCTTGTTTGGAGCAAAAGTTCAATCTTCTCGAAGGGCTACCTCGAGGAATGATACGGATCCAATGAAAGTCGCAAGATGGAGTTACCACTAGATGGTTTCATATTTGGTTCAACTAACTCATAACATAAGTGCTAAGTCAAACCCTTCAAAGATAGATTCGAGTGGTGAACTATCTTAGGCAGACAAGCATTCATAGGCATGAATAAAACACACACATAACATGGCAACAATCGTAGTAGATAGAGCATGGCAAATATAATATGACAATCATGTTAGATATGAATAACATGACATAGACATGACATGTAAAGGAATGATATGACATAATATATAAAAGATGATATAGTATAAGCATAACATGTGAGAATGACATGACATAATATATGAAAGATGATATAACATAAGCATGACATGTGAGAATGACATAACATAGGCATAACATGTGAAAATGACATGGTATAGGCATGACATGTAAGAAATGACATGGCAAAACATAACATAGCATATGCATGGTATATGAAAAATGACATGATATAGTTATGACATGTAAAAATGACATGGCATAACATGTAAGAAATGACATGACATAGACATGACATGCGGGAAATGATATAATATAGGCATGACATGTGAGAAATGACATGATATAGGCATGATATGATAAAACATACATCATAGCATATATAAAATATATCATAGCAAATATAAAGAAGAGCAAAGCTACATGAATAAAAATTAATGGTATGAAGATAGGGGAATATATGATGAAAAATGCTAATCATACATGCTAAAAGGGAAGCTAATAAAATAAAGGCTTATTCTATTATAAAGGATCTTTAACAATATAAAAATCTGAGATGTTAAATAACATCTCCTCCATTCAAAAAATCAACCTTGGGTAGTATGAGCCAAAATGCATGAATGAAAAATGCAAATAAGCAAATAATGTTAGGCAATAAAGAGAAATGTGGGACATGATTGATTAATCTAATGTCATGTGAAAACATGAATCAAGGATCAAAGCCCATCAAATGTAATAACAATAATCATGAAAAATGTAATAAACACAAGTCGAGTCATGAAAAATATCAAAATAATCAATTTTAGGCCAAATTGATTAAGGACATAATTGAAAGATTCTAAGATCACATGTGACATCACTTAGAAATAAATCAACATCCAATTAAGCTTAGTCATGTCAAGTGACAAATAAAAGACAATTAAATAGCATTTAATTGAGAAATTCAACAAATTAATTGATTTAATGACAAATTAATAAAAATTGATTATGGAAAATGAAATTGGAGGACTCTAATATCACTTGAATATCAATTAGAGATGATTCACATATCCAATTCAAGTCAAATTATATCAATTGCAACAAACATTAAAGTAAAGAGGCTTTTAACTTGAAAATTAACTTTAAACCTAAAATTAATTAAATTAAAGCAATGTTTAATGAATTCATATCATTAGGGTTACTGTGAAACCTCAAATACGATTAAAAACTTCAATTGGCATCAACAAATAAGTGAAAATGAGTAAAAAATCATAAAATTATGAAAATCTAGTAGTTATATGCATATCATATAACATGACATGCGTAGCATGTAATAAAAAAGAAGGCTATATGTGTAGCATGTAGGGTGATGTATGCTATACATAGTGTGTAGGATAAGAAAAGAATGAGTTTTTAAGCAAAAACATAAGAATAATCATAAACCTAAATAAATATATGACTATTACAGATTATTCTAGCTATGAGAAAGCTACGAATCCTACTATTACATTCATGATTGAGGCTAATCAATGAAAAATCAACGCAAAACCATAAACTCATTAAGAAAATCAAGAGAAAAGAGGGAGGAAGAGGCATTCCAAAACTTACTAAAGTGATTAAGCTTTAACCTTTATTCTAAAACATGTTTAGGGATTGAAGTGAGGATTAGTTAATCTTTAATCCTAATTATCAGCTTAATTAAGTGAGGAGTGATTTTGATAAAGTTTGGTCATAATTAATAAATTTTAGACCTCTTTCCTACAAGCATACAAGTTATATTTATAGGTAAGGATCGTAGGTTGCTAGAAATAAGCTAGCATTATGGGATTTTATCAATTCTAAAAGTGATATGTGTAACATATAGTGCTATATGTGCAACATATAGTGTAGAAAAGTGTTATATGCACAACATATCAGAAAAAACACCTTAAGTGGGCCCTATACTTAAAGTGCCTAGGGATGTCCACCTTGTACTCTTTAGTCCTTATTCATGCCAAAAAGACATGGTCGGCATATGGAGCATATTAGATTTTCGTGGGAAAAGGTCATGCACCATATACATCTCAATTGAATTTACGTAGTATGTAGCATTATGTGCTCTGCACATTAGGAAATACATGCTATGTGCTCTGCCTTCCATAAATAAAATATAATATGCCCCGCATATTCAAAGCATTTATGGGAGGCTAAAATGCCTGTGTTCAAATTAAGATTGATATTAAAGCACTATACCAAGTTGAATTGAAGAAAATTCAAAGATGCAATGCATATGTGAAAAGCTAGGGTCCATAGTTTTCCTTTTGATTATGATCATTTTGAAGTGATATAAGTCAAAGTCATTAAAATGAGATCTAATCACATCATGACTTTCACCCAAAGGCAAGGATTATACTTGACCAATGCTCATGTCGAGGTTCAATGCTCATGTTAAGGCTTGTGACTCCATTGAGGAGGATGAAGCATGATCAATTGGGGATTAAAAGATGCTCATATTGAGGCTTGCAATCTAGTATAATAACTAGGGGTCTGGCATTCAGGCAAGCGATCAAAGTTGATCAAGAAGCAATGTTCATAGGGCTTGCAAGTATATGAAAGATCAAAGTTGACTCCTTAAGGATTACTTATGTTGAGGCTTGCAATACCATTGGAGATGTGTAACCCACTAAGGATTAAATGATTCTCATACTAAGGCTTATGAATGCTCATGTTGAGGCTTACAATCCAATTCTAGCACTAAGAGCCCGATGCTCAGGTGAGGTGATCAATGTTGATCATGAGATGCTCTTACTAAGGTTTATCTACCCAATTATGCTATTAGAAGCTCATGCTTAGGCAAGATGATCAATGATGATCATGGTCAACTGTTGGACTGATTACTTTATTGCAAGGCTTGAAAATCACCTGAAAGCTACATTCAAATGCATGTTGCTAGGGTTTAGGAATCAAATGCTTGATTTTACAATCATTACTGGATCAGCTGGTCAACTATGAGATTGAGTGATCAATTGTTAGATCTGGATGAACCACTATAGGTTTAACGATGATCAACTATTAGATCTATGCTGACACCATAAAAGATATGTCTAATATCTCCTAAAGTCAGTATTTGAAATCCACTACCAGAATATGATACTTTTTGGTCAATGGGTTGATCAGTAGTTAAGGGTTTAACTAAAACTGATCATTTGTAGGATCAATTCTTTTTCTATGCTAGACATAGAAAAGTAATATTGTGAGTGCCAGTTTCTGCCGGGGCCCAGAGTGAGGCTTGCGAAAGTCACGGACCGGGGACCGCACTTGGAGCGAAAGCGCAGTCTTCCTAAGAGGTTCCCTTAGGGAATGATACGGACTCAAAAGAGTCGTAAGGAGTCGCCACCGGATGGTTCCGGATTGGTCCAACCGACACATAGCATGAGTGCTAGTTAAACCCTTCAGAGATTGGGTTCGGGTGGTGGAGATCTATTCTATGAGTTTCCAAAATCAATTTTACCATTTTAGTTGGGATTAATTATCCTAAGCAGGCAAGCATGCGAACGTAATTGTAAACACACAGCGCATTATGTGGATTGGCGTTGCAAGTTTGCACGTAAAATGATATATAAAGCTATATGGCATTTAGATGGCATGACATATGCATGTTTAGCGATAAAAATAACATGGCATACGCATGTCATGTGAGTATGAATGATATATCATATGCATGATATGGCCACCTAATATGTAAGCACATATTATGACAAATAGCGTATTACGTTATGCGTTAACGTTCTTGATTCATTTTAGCGTTAGGTGTGTAGTATATGTAATGTGCATGCATGAATAACATATCATATGCATGATATGTGAAGTGATGAATGTCATGGTATATGCATGTCATGA